>CAVNYN010272141.1:0-19198 GCA_963692815.1 Nyctanthes arbor-tristis | reverse complement strand
CAGACAAACTTTTAGATTTTATTGATTCGCTCACAAATATCAGAAATGAAGCATCAAACACTCAATTATTTTGAAATAATCAAATACAGAGAATTTAGAACTGAAAAACACGATCTAATATTGAATTTTATTCAATAAACAATCTTACAATAATTTCTGCATACATTTTGCCTTATATAGGTGTCTAATTATAATAATATTTTTCCCCCAAAACACTCAATACTCATCCGTCAGACCCATATTGTCACATTGTTTCACAATTAACCGTCCTTTAAGCTTGTCCAACACGCCAACATTCTCATCTATAAAAGCTGTTACTATTCACTTCCCACTACACAAAAGCTTCTCCGTTACTCATCTTCTTCTCTAGAAAGGAAACCTAAAAAATAGCAGGCAAAGGAGGCAAATCTCCCACCATACTCCTCCGGCGACCAGAAGGGGGAGAAACGAGTCCTATGAACTGGAAAACACTTCAAAGACAGCAATCTATGACTATGACAGTGGGGTTTCCACTAAGTTCACCAAGACCCAGAAAGCTGGAGATTTCTTCGATAAATGCAACGGAAATTATGGGTACAAAGAAGAGGTAAAGTATGAATCCAGCTTCAAGTTTGATGACAAGATTGAAGGATGCACCACTGAGTACCAAACCTAAGTCAAGTTCAAGAAGGTGACTAGTCACAACAACCCTAACAAAGGCGCTCCAAAATTTGGCTATAAGCATATTAGCTATAAGAAGTATTAGTAGTTTAGACCTATGTTTTAGTTTAGTTTCTCTCTTTTTCCTATCCTAAATGAGGACTCAGTATCATCTGGTTTTCTTGAGAGATAGAGAGTAGTCTACTTTTTGTTATGCAGTTTCATTTCAGTTTCAACGTGCTGTTTCATGATCATGCCAGGTTCTTTTGAATGTAAATTCTGGTTTATGAACATTTACCAACGGATAAATGTTTTACCGGTACTGCTTCAAGATTAAACAATTTTCTTTTGTTTTAAGTTCAAGAAAATGATTTACGAGATCTTGGGGGTCTTTTTCATGTAAAATGCTGGTTTATGAGTATGTCAGTCTACGAATATCTGCCTCAACATCACACAATGTTTTAATTTTTTCTTTTAATTTCAAGAAAATGATTCATGGATCTTTTTAATGGTTTATGATTATCAGTTTATATAAGCATGAATGGATGAATCTGTTACAGTAGTGCTTCAAGATTAAACAGCCTTTTTATTTTTCTTAATTATTTCAAGAAAATGATTCATGGAGGAATCAGTAAACGGAACAGCTAATAGGAGTGACCGGTGGATAAATTGTGAAGTTACTAATACTCACTGAGTTGTCAGCTGTAAATGTAAGGGTAGTTATTATGACAGTGTACTACAGTAATTCCAGAAACACAGTCCAAAACAGTGTATTAAAGGGCTGGTTTCTGGTTAGATGACGTTAAAAACTGCTTTCCTTGACGTAATTGAGAGGATTTTGGCTGAAATTCGGCATTTTTATGTCGGGTTTTAGGTCTTTTAATAAATGTTTAATCACTCATTTAATAGAGTGGTGCTCTACTAATGACGGTTGAAAGGATACACTGTTGAAGATTTTGCATCTCCAGTGCTCATTTGTATGGACAATGTCCATCCAATGAGAGAGAAACACACTAAAAATATCGTGAGTTCTGTAATTTTATCTATTTTTATTTTCTTTTAATCAATTTTCTCTCATTTACACAATTTTTCTCACTTTTCCTTTGTCGAATCCCGTGTAAGGTCCACATATACACCATTATCTTCACCCTATCCACTACTATGTTATCATTATTTTTGAATTTATCTTCATCTCTCTCATCTTTTTCATTTTTCCTTTTTTTTTTCACCACACTTCTTTCCATTCCTATTTATTTAAAATAATCATCTTCTCTCTATTTCTCTCCTCCACATTACACCTACAATCCAGCTCCCATTAGAGATGCTTAGGAGATAGAGTTTCAATTTTGGTTAAACTAATTCTCGAATTTTTTTTTTCGAAGCAACACATTTAAATTTCATTTATACTAGACTTGTTTGCCACATCATAAACCAATGATTCCCCTAGCCAACTAAGGGCTTCCAATAGATTACAAGAAGTATGACACTCCAAAGCCTTACTAGCTATTGTATGAGCAACACCATTAACTTTTCTTGGAATAAACTTAATCTTGGTGGAGCAGTAATGTTTCCGATGCTCTTCGCACTCATGAATAATCATCTCCGTGTTATCCACATCTCTAGAGGTGCAAGAGTCCACCACATTCTTGGCATCAAGTTGAAATATAACCCGTTGAAACCGCATGTTGATAACCCACTTCATCGTTTCTTTAAAACCCATGGCTTCGGCCTCTTTCATGTAAATGCAACTTCGCACCTTCATCATAAATAAACCTTTGGATAGTCTTGTTGTATCACAGAGCACGATTCCAATCCTGGTATGGCTATCATTAATGAAAGCCGCATCTACATTACACATGACAAACCCGGTTGTTGGCCTCTTCCAATTCCCTGAAGAAGTGTCCGAATTGTTGCTATCAAAAGTTCCCTTCCTAGCTGCTTGCCCTTCCTCTAGGGAGTTCAAACCTATTTGAGCACATTGCCTTGGTTGAAGAATATTTCCAATTCATAATTTAGAGTTCCTTTGTTTCCAAATTCTCCACGCCACCCCCAAGCTTCTTTGCCAACCAACTAATGAAACTCTCAATGAACAAGCAAAAAACCAATCTTTAAATGAAGCATTCAAATCAGTATTAATTGGAAGATGAGCTGTTGTCCATATTTCTTTAGCATAATTGCAATTGAGTAGACTATGTTCAAAGGTTTCCTCCAAATCTTCACACACAACACATAATGGTTCAGGGAATACCTCTTTGGCTCAATATAGCTCTTGTAGGAAGACAATCACAGCAAGCTCTCCAAGCAAACACCTTCATCATAGGTGGAACATGTAGCCTCCAAAGTTTATTCTAGTCACCTGAAATTCTATGATTATCCTCGTTAACAAGACTTCCAAAAACTACACAGAATCCTGATTTTACCAAGTATTGCCCATGCTATAACTCCAAATTAGCTTTTCTTGAATGGGCGGATTGCTCAATGGAATTTTCATGATCTTTTCCAAATCATGAGTGGACAAAATTTCCTAGAGAGATCGTCAAAATCCTACTCCTGCTTACCCTGCTTGATTAGATAAAAAAAAGAAGCAAATTTTTGAGTTCCTTAGGGGGAGTAGACTCCAGTAGAAAGTTGGGGCTACTACGTATCCATGAGTCCTTCCAAACCCGAATGGAACGGCCATCCTCCACCCACAATCTACAGCCTTGCAACAAGACTATACGAGAAAGCCAAATGTTCCACCAAGTATAGCTAGGGTTATATCCTAGCTGTGATTACAAAAAATCCTTCTGAGGAAAATATTTAGCTTTGAGGACCTGACAAACCAAAGCATTAGGGTTAGAAAGAAGTTTCCAACCCTGTTTCCCAAGCATAGCCATATTGAAAGCTTGCAGATTACAAAACCCCAATCCACCGAACTCTTTCCTCACGCACAGTCTTCTTTAGTTATACCAATTCAAGCCTCTATCACCAATTATTTTCATACCCTATGAGAATGAATTCATTATACGCTGGAGTTCATCGCATAAGGTAGTAGGAATCAAGAAAGTGGACATACTGTAGGCCAGAAGAGCTTGTGCCATGCTCTTTATCAAAATGGTTCTACCCGCCTTTGAGAAAAGTTTTCCTTGCCATTCTTGGAGCCTCTTCCATAATCTTTCTATCAAGAAGCTGAAAATCTTCTTTTTCTTTCTCCCAACGAGAGAGAGAAGCCCAAGATAACGTCTAGTATTTAACAAATTATGAACTCTAACAGCATTGGAAATCATTTTCCTCACATCACTGACCACGTTGGTGCTAAAGAATATTCCATATTTGTCAAGGTTAATAGGTTGTCCAGCCACCTCTTCATAACTAGTCAGAATATTCTTCATAGCCAAGCATTCAGATAATGAATCCTTGAAAAAGAGGAATCTATCATCTGCAAATAATAAATTAGGCACACTAGAACCTTGTCTATAAATTTTGTAGCCATGAATGCTACCTCTAATTTCTGCTTGTTGAATCATATGAGACAGTCCTTCTGTACACAGAATAAATAAGTAAGGGAAAAGAGGATCCCCTTGACGAATGCCACATTCTGGAATGATCAAACAAACTTCTTGGCCATTCACATACGCCATGTACTATGAACACCATGTACCGCACTGATTGAACAGAAAGCATAATCCAACGATCCAAATCCTAGTAAAGCCTAATCGGCACATAATTTTTCAAGATAGGTCCAACAAGTCCAATCGTAGGCTTTACTAATATCAAGTTTGAGTGCCACATCTCCTTTTTTGCGTCTTGTTTTTCGCTTCATGTGATGAATTAATTCGAAAGCTACAAGTACTTTAATGATTCTCGATATCTGATAACTTCAAATCAACGAGTCTTGGTATTATGAAGCATTAAATAGAATTTAGAAGCCAAGCACCCAAAAATCCAATCATTAAAAGTTAAATCTTTAAGAAATTGACGTTAATTATTAATCCATCCATCTAACAAAGATATTTCTCTTTTACTAGATTTCCATCTGTGCGTTGCATGAGTAGAGCTGTAAAGGAATTTTATATATAAAATATAATATAATTGTGTTTGTCACGCTTAATGTCATAAAGAAACTAAAAAACACAGCCTGCATGGAATTAATGTGTCTCATACGTTTACAAGTAGCATGCAATCAATTTTTCATTTTGATCACATAATTTTAAATTCTTGTTATTAGTTCATCGCCATCTCATTAAACCAATAATTTTTTTATTGATTCTTATTTTTTATTTTCTTTAAAGACAATAAAACCTAATAGCATAATTCTATATTAGTTTCACACATGTGTATTTACAGACATACTACCTGTGCGTTTTACGAACATATTATTTTGACAAAGTAAAATACAATAGAATAGGAGAACAAAAAATCATGATATTATACAATCGAACAAAGTAAATATATAAATTAAGCACAAATCTCTATGCAAGATAAAATGTTAGATACTCAATTCTTTAGATGAATATCAATTTCACATACATCCATGTCCTTAAGCATTATCCAACATCGAAATGAATAAGCGACAAGGGTAGTTTTAGATTTAATTGCTCTCTCTCTCTCTCTCTCTCTATATATATATATATATATATATATATGGACTTAGTCTATCTTGTGTATCACTAATAAAGTCTTATCTTGAACCATATCTCCACAAAATTGACATGAAATGAAATGCAACGGATAATATTAAGACTTAAATAGTACCTTCCAAGGAGTACAAACTCGTGTGAAACTAGTTTTCTAGTTTAGTCATCAATTAACGATTCTATTTCTATTTCTATAATATTTACATTATTGCATACTCCTTTAAAAGTTATTTTGTTCTCTTAATTAAAAGTGAACTGAGGAAAAAAAATGGTTAGGTGATTGAAATTGAAACTTCACTTTAAAGTTGGGAAACTTCTTACTTCTCCATACATTATTCACCTCTATCCAATGTATATATTGAATAAAACAACCTCTTATTAGTTAATCCATTTTAACAAAGTAGTTTAACAACATAGCTTTGTTAGAATATTTTAATATATAGTGTTATACATCTAATTTAACAAAGTAGTCTTCAGAAAATATCGTATACATGAAAAGAAAATTATGGTAAAAAGTACAATGAATTTTTCATTAGCCAAACTGACCTGTGTAATTGGTCATCTAATAATTTTACTCATAGTCATCGTTTTATGAGCAAAGACAAAAGTAATAATATAAGAATTTTAAAACATGATGGTAAGAAATATGAATTGGATGCTGCTAAGGAAATGTTTATATCTGATCTATATTCTTGAACGTAAGTAATATTGAATCTATATTGACATATTATCTATTTTCAAGTAATTCAAATCCATTGGCAAATATGAGATATAACTAACCAAAATGTAATATACAGATAGAGTACCAAAATAAAAATATTAAATTAAATGATTAAAAAGAAAAATATAATAACAAAGAAAAGTATAATACTAGAATAATGACGTTAACAAATTGGTTTTAAAGAAACTAGACAATGAACAGGAAAATTATTTCTAATTGTGCTTGACAATCGATTAAGCCCACGAAACTTTGCTTTTATATATATATATATATTTTTTTTTTCACAGTTTCAAAAATACATATATATTTTTCACATAGATTAAGAAAACATAATTAAAGCTTGTTTGATTCTCATTATTTGCTCAAATTTAGGGAAATTATAATAAGGAGTAAGGTAAATTGTGTATTATAAAGGTAAAAAAGTTTAAAATACATTATTGTAATTGAATAGTTATTAAATCAAATGTTAAATCAGTGACAGGTAAAATTATAAATGGGGATAATAATAAAAGTAAAACAAACTCTTAATGTTGTTGGAACCGTATAATTTAAGAGGGCGGATAAAAAATAAATAAGAGAATTTCTACATATGGGTTTCGAACAAGTTTTCGATTGCTTAACTTGCCAGCATGAGTATTGTCTCCTACAGCTATGAGTATATACCCATTTCTACACCAATCACAAAATACATATTGGTTAACATGTCAAAAACTTATCACCTCTATTTTAAATATTGAGATACAAGGAAAAGTCCCCATGTCAATTGTTGGTAAGATAACCGACTTAGCAGTTCGGTACGCTGACATGGCCGAATTGTAGAAATACAAACTGGACAACCAAGATGGCAACGTGTGATCCAAGTCATGACACGTGGACATTGCAAGTCACCTGGGACAGACGTGTGGTCGACATGCTCTGAAGTGCTCCACTTAGAAGTTTACCCATAGATGGGGTGCAAAGAAAGTTGGGGGATTTTTTTTTCTTTTCGTTTTTTGATCTTTTTATGTATTTTTCTCCTCCTTAATTGTATATTTTTAAGAGAATAAGTAAACAAGTCGGTGACAAGTTGAATGTTGATGTCAAGTTAATTCCTGTATAATTTGTTGTCAACAAATTGACACTAGAAAGAGGACCGGTTAATAGCCAGATTGCTACCATGAGCAAGGACTTATCTGTTGCAGCTAAGTCCCTCTCACGAACAATGAGAGATGAGGACGCCATTCCACCCAAAGAACTTGCTAACATCCCCAATCTAGTTCAACCAACACCAATACCCCAACCCATAGCTAAAGGGATTCTTCAGGCCATGCAACGTATACAGCACCAACTGGATCAACTCCAGCAGCATCAAACCCAAAGACATGCCCTAGTAGACCCTGAAAAAGTGCAATCTATACAACAGGACCGCAGTGGAAAGGTCGGAAAGAAGGTAGAAGTGAATGCCTAAAAGGCCCCCCAGTCATGTAGGCGAAAGCCCATATCCGTCAAACAAAGAAAAAACTGCGTTATGTGGCAAAGAACCTATGTGCATTCTAAATGCCCAAGGCCATGGGGCCAAAAATCAAGACAGCACTAAAAGAAAAGTTGGTGACGGTGAAACAAGGTTCTCGTGAGACACTAAAATCATACTTGGACCATTTCAATAAACAAGTGTTGGAAACTGAAAAAGTAACTGATGATACATTACTCATGGCCGTACTATCTGGGTTGCCATACAAAAGCCAATTCTGGTGGTCCGTACATAAGGTTGGGCCGAAGAGCTATCAGGAGTTTCTCAAATGAGCTGAACAATACATAAGTGCAAAGGACGCTTGTGGTGGACCTTCTAATAAAAAAACAACTCTAGAAATTAGCACTAGAAAAAAAAATGAAATACTCCTATAGATTTATTAAAGCACTCAAGAGAGTCCAGAAAGAGGAGAGATTACAAATATGTGGATAGAGGGAAATAGACGTCGGAAATACGGCAAACTTTCACCGCTTTAACTGCCTCCCCATAGGAGATATTTACCCAAATATCTCAAAATAACCTTCTACCCAAACTGAAGCTCATGTGAACCCAACCTTTCCAGCTGAACAAAATAAATATTGTCATTATCACCGGTCTATAGGACACGAGACCAATGATTACCGAGATTTGAAAAGGGAGATCAAATGACTTATTGAAAAAAGGTTATTTACAAAGGTTTGTGGCTCCTCCCAACCGCAGTGGTAAGGAATACCCACCTACAGTACAGAAGCTTTCTCTACCAACCAACCTAAGTCGGGGAGAGGGGAGCAAAAATTCACACCTTAATAAACACGAACACAAATAGTTTGCAGTCAAGAAGATGCCACAGTCATCTCATTAGATAAACGAGGAAAAGTTACCAATCCTGCAGACGTGTGCTCTTCCGATCTAAGTAGCTGGAAGACTCCTTTCCTTTTTTAGAGGAAGACGCTAGAGGAGTGTTGCAGCCTTATAATGACCCACTGGTAGTTACAATGAATATTGAAGGCTATGAGGTCTATTGAACACTAGTGGATATTGGGAGCTTCGCTAACATTCTTTATTTCGATGCTTTTACACAAATGTGACTTGACTTGAGGTAGCTCATCCCAGTATCCACCAACATCCAAGGCTTCACTGGAGATTCTATACACCCTTTGGGACAAATTCCCTTGACCGTAGAGATGGGGGTCTTTCCTAGGATTAGGCGATTTCAAACGGATTTTACGGCAGTGAACTTCCAATCCAATTATAATGCTATTCTTGGAAGACCTATCCTCCAACAAACAAAAGCCGCTGTCTCAATCTATCACCTTTACCTCAAATTTCCTACACCATATGGGCCCGTATCTATACATAGAAATTAGTGTGTGGCCGGTGAATGCGACCTTGGCATTAGACCCCTACAAGTCAGTACCTTGTCTCGTCCCAGAGAAAACACGGTTGAGACGGACCCACAGTTTGGTAATAAAAGGAAGGTTCTTGATATGGAAAGAAAACTAGAAATTGTTCAAGTCTCAGAAGACTGACCTAAACTGGAAATTTGGATTGGTAAAAATTTGGCGAACCAATAAGGGAACAACTGATCTCTTTTATAAAAGTAAATTTAGATATGTTTGCTTGGACTCACTCAGATATAGAAGGAATTAATTCTACTATAGTGTGCCATCGACTCAATATTAACCAATGTGCCAAACCAGTGAGATAGAAAAAGCGCCAGCTGGGACTAGAAATATCTGAGGCCCTGGCTAGAGATGTTGCAAGGTTACTAAGTGACAGATTTATAAAAGAAGTTTTGTTCCTTAAATGGGTAGTGAACACCTTCTTTTTACTTAAAACAAATGGAACTTGGAGGTTATGCATTGACTTCTGTCATCTAAACAAAGTCTATCCAAAAGACAGCTTCCTTATCCCACACATTGATTAGATGGTGGCTGCAATGGCTGGACATGAGCTGATGAACATCATGGATGCATATCCTAGCTACAACCAAATACCTATAGCTTGTGAAGATGGAGAGCGTACCTCCTTCTTTATATATAGAGGATTATATTGCTACAGAGTGATGCCGTTTTGGTTGAAAAATGCATGTGCAACCTACCAATGGCTTGTCAACATGGTATTTCACAACATAATTGGTAAAAAAAACAGAGGTATATGTGGATAATATGTTGGTCAAAAGCCTAAGCGCGTCAGACTAGCTTGGTCATTTAGAAGAAGCATTCAATATACTGTGAACTATAAAATGAAACTGAACCCTAAAAAGTGTTCGTTTGGCATGTCTTCTAGAAAATTGTTGGGATTTATGGCAAGCCAGAGAAGAATTAAGGGGAACCCAGATAAGATCAAGGTAATCCTAGATATGCGAACTTCAAGTTCTGTAAAGGAAGTACAAAACTTAACAAGTTAGTTGGCCAAACAGATTTATCTCACAAGTAACAGATAAATGCAGACCTTTCTTTGAGATCATCAAAAAAGCTGGGAAGTTTAAATGGACTACAGAGGGTGAAGAAGCCTTTGAAGAGTTGAAGAAACACCTGGCCTCACCTCTCTTTTTGTCAAAACCAATTTATGGACAGACCTTGTCATTATATCTGGCGATCTTGTTAGTAGCAGTGAGTGAGGTTTTGGTAAGACTAGAGCTTGGAGTACAACATCCTATATATTATATAAGCCAAGCTTTCCATGCTTGTGGAACTCAGATATTCGCCTATGGAAAAACTAGCTTTCTATTCACTTATATCCTCCAGGAAACTCAGGCCCTACTTTTTGGAATGCCCGATCCAAGTCTTGATGAACTACCCTCCGAACCAGGTACTCCATTGACCTGAACTGTCCGATAGATTAATAAAATGGGCAATAGAGTTGGGACAATATGACTTACAATTTTGCTCTCGCCAAGCCATAGAAGGGCAAGCTTTGGCTAACTTTGTGGCTAAATTTACGCCCCATGTTGAGAAAACCCTTGACGAATGCCCATGGAGGTTTATATATTGATGGTTCTTCAATAGAAAATTGAGCGGAGGCTGGGATAGTATTAATCAACCCAGACCAGTAATATTATTGCCAAGCTTTGTAGTTAGATTTTCTGGCAACAAGCAACGAAGCTGAATATGAAGCACTCTACGCAGGACTCGAAATAGCCCAAGCTATGGAAGTGAAGTACCTAGATGTGTTAAACGATTCTCAATTTGTTGTGAACCAGGCACATGGCCTCTATGAGGCCAAAGACGAGATAATAATAGCATATCACAAAATAGACTTGGCTGAACTGAAACACTTCTCAAAAATTCAACTCATGAGGGTGTCACTAGCTGAAAATGCCCAAGTTGACTACCTAGCCAAGCTAGTAACCTGAAATGGGACAAAAACTCTCAAATCCATACCCATAGCTCGACAAAATTATCCTTCGCTTCAAAATTGACCCATCCAACAAGTACAACCATCTTTATTAGATAACTGGATAATCTCCATTATCCAATGTCTTGAGGGGACATCTTCCCAGTAGATGTGCTTCAAGCAAAGAAGATAAGAATTAAAGTAGTCCGGTTCAGAATGATCCAAGGGACATTATACAAGAGAGTCTTTTCTACTCCTTTGCTGAAATGCTTAACTCCGCAAGAAGCCTATCAAGCATAAGAAGAAGTACATCAATGGGTGTGCAGAAACCATACTGGGAGGCAGGCCTTGGCCTATAAGTTGATCAAACAGGGATATTATTGGCCCACTTTGAAGAAGGATGCCATTAAGTTTGCTCAAGTCTGTGATAAATGTTAATGAAATGCACCACTACTCAAGAGTCCACATGTGGAGTTGACAGTAATGAGTCCATGGCCATTTTCTAAATGGGAAATTGGCTTGATTGGCCCACTGGCAACAACAAATGGTAGAGTAAGGCAGGCTATTGTGGCAGTAGATTACTTTACCAAGTGGGCAGAGGCACTGATTTTGTATGGAAATCCTTTATCTGCCAGTTTGGAATCCCACATTCCATTGTTACTGATAATAGAAGGTAGTTAGATAACGAGCACTTCAAAACTTTCTGTGAGAAGTACAAAATCACAAAACATTTCTCCACTCCCAACCACCCTCAATCAAATGGTTAGGTTGAGACAGGAAATAAAGTGATCGAACACACCATCAAGACACAGTTAGAATGGTTGAAGGGGAGATAGACCAAGGAGCTTCCATCTGTGTTGTGGTCCTATCGAACTATGACCAGATCCTCCACATGAGAGACCCTCTTCAGTCTAGCCTTTAGGATAGAGTCTCTGATTCTGAGTGAAATAGAGTTCCCAACATTTAGGGTGAAGCATTTTGAGGAAGAAAAGAATACTGAGCTAGCAACGGTGGAGCTTGATCTCTTAGAGGAAAAAAGGAAGTAGCAGCGATAAAGAATGCTGCCTATAAACGAAAGAGAGTCTGTATTATAATGCCAAAGTAAAAGTTCAAGCGTTTGATCTCAGTGATTTAGTCTTGAGAAGGGATTTTCAAAACACCAAAGAACCTGATGCAGGAGCGCTTGTGCCGACTTCGGAAAGACCCTATAAAATTTTTGGAATTTTATTGAATGGAGAATATTCACTCGAAACTTTGGAAGGCAATCCTCTACCTCGCCCATAGAACGCTGAACATCTCAAGAAATATTTTTGCTAAATCAAGAAGGTCTCTCTTTATTTTGAGACCCCGGCTGCTCGACTTTTGTAAATAAGATGCCTTCTTAGAAGTTAGGAGAGAGCTTGTTTTTTGGTTGATCTATGAGCTAGATGTCTTTTGAACATGTCATGATTGCACAGACCTCCGATGTAAAGGGAATGATTATTGTTTGTTTGTAAAATATAGCGTGAGCGTGAGCTACTTAAGTCTTTAACGTAATTCTCAATTCAGCGAGCTAAAGTTGGGCCAATTAAACTAGAAACAGAAGGAGCAATACAAAAGCAGAACCAAAGACATGCATACATACGCTCACGTGTTTATTTATGAAATGAACACAGAAAACTAACAAAAGGAGAATAAACACAAGTATAATAGTTCGGGTAAGAAAACATTTCATTGACCCAGCTAAGTATTATAATGTAGCACAATGAGTCTGCGAAAAAACTAAACAAAGTTAAACAAAGGCAGAGAGTACGTTAAGCTAACAAACATATAAAAAATTGTGTACTGACCTAAAGGCTATCCAAAATAACACGCACAGAAAGCTTAAGAACTAAGCCCCTAGATTCTCCTCAACTGAGGCATCTTCCAGTCCATGAGATTGCTTATATTCAGCTAGTTCCTGCTGAAGGAATTCAATGGGTTGATCGGGCTTTTTGGTACTGAGGCAACCACAAACATGTAGTCGAGGTCGGTATAGTATTTAGCGAATGTCTTATAAATCTCTACTGCTGAGCTTCGTGCCTTTTCAATCTTGCTTGCCAACTCAGTAGCGTAGTATTTCTCTAGGTCTTCCATCGCTGATTTCTCAGTAGTCACAGGCTTTTCCAACTTAGCCATTTTTTCCTGACACTTCTTCAGCTCAGCTTCAACCTTGCCTCGCCTGTTGACCTCGAACTTCACTACACTATTGGCATGAGAAAGCTTTTTCTTGAGATGGTCAACTTTCTTTTCTTTTTCCCTGGCCTACAATAGGGCTTTCATATGATAATTCATAGCATGGCCAAATTATGACAGCCGGGACACGCCTGTATCTTCTAGAGACATATGATTTGACATAGTCTCCTCCTGGACAGTCCGGGCATGACCAGGGACCTCCATGGCCTATTGAACCGAACTGAGTAGGTTCTTTGAGGTGAAGGGATAGGGGAGAAAGTCTTGTAGTATTAGATAGCAATCTGGGTACTGACCCTTCATATTTTCTGTGGTTTGGGACATGGCGAGATGAAGCCCAATCCAGTTCAGCTCAAAAGGAAGGACCGGCTGACGGCTTAGAGATCGGATGCTGGGAGAGGGTTAGTTAGAGCCTTTTGAATATCGTCAACCCGACATGTTGCTCTCTAGAAAATGAGGTAGAGAAGCAGTCCGTTGACGATGGGAGGTTCTTGCTAGCTCGGCTGTCTTCAGTACGCCTCTTGCCCGAGGTATTGGAGGAAGGATAGGCATTCTTTTTAGAGGCCGCCTTCTAAGCTACCACATTTTGGGCAATAGTCAGTTGTTCTTTGATAGGCATCTTTCTAGGGGCGATTGGGTTCTTTCACGGAATTCTTGGAGCTTTATCAAAGAGGATGCGCTCAGTCAAAAGATGAAATATATATATATATAAAAAGAGAAGTGGAGCTGCTTATCTCTTACGTCGGGAAGAACTTCACTTGGAGAGATGTATGTTAAACCAGCTCAGAACAAATGTTCTTCATTAAGCAAGAACTTTGATGAACTGTGAAGCCCCACTAGCCAACAAGATCGGTAAATTTGTCTCTTGGACGGGGATCCCTGCTAATGAAGAAAAACGATAAGTATTAGAGAACTAATTTGTCTGAACAATAAAAATGCTTATACTTACTACACTTAGGGCGTTAAAAAAAGGGAACTTCTGGCTTCCTAGGTCGGGTTGGTGAAGCCCAATCACCGCCAACAAAAAACTAGCGATCCTTCTAATCTTTTATCGAATCGGGTCCATTGATGACGATCTAGTTTTCTGACCTGGTCTGTAAAACCACCCTGAACCTATACCATCACACGCCCTGAACTCGAAATTGTAGTTCAGTTTATTAAAGGCAGGAGCATGGTAACCTCTAAAAGCAAACAACAAAAACATGTTGTAATTGCCTTCCAACTGTTGGGGACAATCTGACTAGGAGAGAACTCCTAGGCCTTCAGTAGGTCGGCAATGATGGGAGTAAGAGAGAATCGAACTCCAGCCTCTAACATCTTTACGCTAGCGGCCATACATCCTTATGGAGGCCAATCCACTCTCTCCATATAGTAAGGAGGGAAGAAGTGTATCAAGTCAGGAATTCTAAACTTTTGCTTCCAGTACAACAATTCTTCTTCAGTAACAGCTGAAGGTATAGCTCAGCTCGTAAAAAAGGCCTCATAAGGTCCAGGACGTGGCACAGGTTGTTGCCATGCACTACTCCCACCAAAAAACTGGCCCTTATGACCAAGGAAATTGCTTCTAAACTTTCACCCTCACACTCGGCCTCGGCCAACTCAAATTTCACCATTTCTTCCCAAATTCTTCTAATGGATTCATCAATTGAAGAATCAGGCTCTTGTCTCTGTGGCTTTTCTTCTCTACTGTCAACCTCAATCATTTTTCCTTTCCTTTTGTCAATGATTTTCTCTGTTGAACTTGAGTTGTTCGAGGCAACCAGTGCTTTAGACCTTATCAAAGGTGCACTGGCAACCTTGGCTTCAACCCAGGTTTCGTTTTCTCCTAAATTTTCCTGTAGCGAACTCTTGTTTTCGCAGCTCATGATTAACTCAAAATAACCAAAAAATTGGTTGAAGAAAAGGAAAGAAAAATGAAGAAAGAAGATAATGTATTACCTGGACAAAGTTCAAGAACACAAAACTAAGAAAGAGCTAGGTAAAAAGAAACAAAAGGGAAAGAAATCTTAGAGAGGCGGAAGCAGATGGAGAAAAGTAAAAAATGGAAGAGTGAAACCCTATTTATGGGGCTAAAAGTCGGAATAAAACCCTAGGTTGATACATCGCGTCATTATTGACGTGTGATGTCCTTTATGATTCCCGAGGGCAGCCAGTTATCCCCCTGGTGACATGTGTAACCTTTTCCACAAGAAGTATACCAGAGACATTTCGTTGGAAGAGAAATTGCATAGTGAAGTCCCTTTCTTTCCGAAATGACCAATTTTGTCCTCGAATATCTACGAATTACGAGAGATGAACTTTTTTAGAGGGGGCAATTGTTGCTAAGATAACTAACCTGATAGTTCAGTACTTTGACATAGCTGAACTATAGAAATATAAGTTGGACAACCTGGACGGCAAGGGGTGATCGAAGTCATACACATGGACAGATAGGGATGACACATAGACATTGTAAGCCATATAGGATAGATGAGTGGACAACATGCTCCGAAGTGCTTCATTTAGAAGTTTGCCTATAAATACCCCTGAAAGATAGTGGAGGGGAGATTTTTTTTCTTTTTTTGAACTTTTTATGTATTTTTTCTCCTTCTCAATTGTATGTTTTTAAGAGAATAAGCAAACAGTCGGCGACAGGTTAAATGTTGATGTCAAGTTAATTTCAGCATAATTTGTTGTCAACATCAATAATCACCAAAATCTTATTGCCATGTCAAATAGAACTTGATCTTAAAAATCATTTTCTTAATGAAATTCACCAACTAGCCAAGCCTATGAAATCAATAGGCACCAAAATAAACACAAAACGAAATAGAACCTACTTGAAAATAGCAAAAGAAAGTCAACAATTGCAAGTTAAGAAAAATTAATAGATACTCTATGAACTTAAACTTGAAGGTGACAAATGATCACAGTAAACTTAGACATTCTCATGTCATTTGCACCCAAAAAGAGGTGATTTGGACATCAATCAGCATGTAAAAAATGTCAACTATATTCAATAGATGCTTGAGATAAACAATAAATGAATTAATATCAATTTCAATTGTAATTTTCTCCTATCCAACTTCCCATTAGCAAAAAAAAAAAAAAAATTACATCAATTAATTTTTCTATATTCTTCAGTATCACAATTTCTGAAATTAAGACAAAGTCAAATTGCAGTAAAGTTCACATTATCCTACCGTACCATAGCATCAACAAAATCCAAATAACCACCTTGTTGAGTTTAGACACACCAAAGAAATAACTCCTATTATATATACTCACAAAATATTTTTACAATGGGACACTAAACTCTTACACTAATTTATTTATAACACTTAAGCACTCAAGAATATCCTTGAGCACTCACTCTCAATTCCTCACTATTTACCCATCACCTAAACACTTATTCTCACTAACTCTCAAAAACTTGCACACACAAATGCAAAATGGTTGGGCCTATTTATAGGCAACAAGAGTTGGTGATGTGCTGACTCTCCAATGTCCAGAATTTTCCAAAAATGGCAGTGCTTTCTTCTTTTATTGTTTATCATTTTTTCCCTTTCTTCTTGCAACTCGCATGCCCTAGATTTTTCCATGCAAGTTGCGTGCATTCTTGATGCAAATACAATTCTAGAATATGCTCGGTAAGTTGGCAATGTTACAAATAATGTTGGAATCTTCATCTAAAGTCTGTGATGACTCTTCAATTCTCCCCTTCAACACCGACTTTCCATTTGAGCCTTTTCTCCCAATTTTTGTGAGATATATCTGAGTATTCCTAATTCTTAATAACGCCAAATCCCGCATTCTCTTTTTTTTTCCAGCTTAATGGACTCTCTCATCTTTGGCTTTCTCGATTTGTCATACTTGATTCCCTCTTGGAGTATCTCTAATCTTTTTACCATCTTGCTATTGTCGCTTGGTGTACCTCCAATTTCGGTAGTGTTGTGCCCCATTTCGTTAGCTTGTTTTTCTGTCTCTTGCCACTCGTCTTTTAACTCATCTGGCTTTGGCCATTCCTATACCTTTGCTATCCTCCAAACTGTCTCTTCATTTTCTTCGAATAGCTCCCCTTCTGTATTCAAGTATGCTAATTCCTCTACCTCTAACAACCAGTAAGGTGACTCATGTGCTTTTGATATCGACCAGGATGACTCTCCATCCTCCTCAAGCAACTTCTTTCCTATATTCTTTGAGTGTGATTCTACCTTCTCCAAAGCATTTCAAGACGACTTTTTATCTAACTCATCCTTGTGTTATGAGCCATCAAAACCAATAATCTTTAGATGAGTTTACACTAGACACCTCATTTTGTCCTTACTCTCGTGATTCTTCACTAGACATCTCGTAGTGTCTTTGGTCTTCAAGCCAATCATCTTTAGATGATTCTTAAATAGACACCTCATTGTGTTCCTCGTCTTTAGGTGAATCATCTTTAAGATCGGATAAAGAGTTGTAAAAGTAGAAACACAACTTCAAATTTCTTCTCCTTGCATGGCTTGAATTGCTTCTCACGAGCTTTTTCAATGGTTGTAGAGCAAACCTCGAAATCCCATTCTTCTTCACTTTCGTATCTTTGTTGCTCATGAGTTGCTATATTGCCTTCTGCTGATGTTTTCTTATACCAACTATCTCTGGCATAATAGCCTCTTTTACCACATACATAACATAATGGCGGAGTCAGCACACGAAAGTGGGGTGAGCCGGATTGAAAACTCAAAAAAAGTCAAATAAGCTTTAATTTTTCAAAATAATAAACAAACTCAATTCAAGTGTATTACAAAGTTTGCAGCTACTCAAAATCTAGTACATTAGGCTGAAAAGTTAGTTGGACCTGACGATTTTTTACTTTAGCAAATTCATCAATAAAAGAGTATATCTATTGTGCTAACAAGTTCTCTTCCAATAAAAGTTATCAAACCATTAGTCAGAAAGTCATCATCAATCTTGTTGTGAATTGTAATCTTCACGTGTTTCATTGCCGAAAATGCTCTCTCAGTTGTGGTTGTAGAAAGAGGTAATGTTAACACGAGGAGAATCAATCATGTTATCATTTTGTACTCTTCCGCCTTTCTTGTTTTTACCAACTTTTCACACAAATTTGTAGTAGTAGACACTTGAAATTGAGGATTGCGAACCACATAAGCATGATAAAATGACAATTCACTCATCAAAACATTCTTCTCATGCTGCTAAAAATCGTCAGGATGAAACTCCACAACAAGCTTATAGATATTATTTGTATTAAATGATTTAAAGGAATTTTTTGGATCCAATGCCACACTCAGCTAACATAGTCTAACTGATGTCTCATTAAATCTTGAGTTCAACTTTGCCAATTGAAAGTCTGTGGATTGATTGAAAATTTAAAGTGGTAATAATGCTCAACACTCATGTGTTTTCGCCCATGACCCATGTTGCTGTTCATGTCAGGTATAGTGATTTCACATTTTAAGCAAAAATCTTCTTCTTTCTGAAGCAATTTCTCCTACCCTTCATTCTTCATCTCTTGAAGAAGAGTTTTTGTAGTTGAGAGATATCCAAGATAGAATGTAAATGGATTCCTTTTGGAATGCTTGATAAGAAAATCAGTAATACGCATAACTGTCATCATTAAGTGCGAGTCAAACACAAAATTAAAACCTTGAATACTTGTGCAAGCAACCTCAACTTCATTTCGAGTATTGGAATTTGGACCACTAAAACTGATATCCTCAAGCACCTTGCAAGTTGCGTCATACATTTCTATCATGACCTTGCTATGTGGGTTTGGCCATTTTGGCTATGTGGTAATCTTTGTGACCTTGTTTTATGGTCATGGCCAATTTGAATCTTTGTGTGACCTTGCTGTGTAGTCTTCGCCAATTTGAGTCTTTGTGTCCTTGCTGTGTGATCTTAGCCAATCATGTGCGCACCACAGATAGTAGTTTAACTAGTGATATGACCCATTTGTGCATTCAATGGCTTTATGCATCTAAAGGCTTTGTGAAATACATGTTTTTCTCGAAAGTGAGTTTTCTTACATGAAAGGTGAATAGATCGGAAGAGCGTCGCTGAGTACATTGTACTCACCCATTCCTTCCCCTTTTACAACCTTGGAAGTATTGAATTACAAGCTTTGTGGCTGGATCGTTCTAAGGAAGGAGAAGATACATGTATGTGATCGTGACTTCAGTGCATGGCCGAGGTTTCGTTGTG
>CAVNYN010272140.1:0-19215 GCA_963692815.1 Nyctanthes arbor-tristis | reverse complement strand
AGTATTGAATTACAAGCTTTGTGGCTGGATCGTTCTAAGGAAGGAGAAGATACATGTATGTGATCGTGACTTCAGTGCATGGCCGAGGTTTCGTTGTGGGTGACCGCAATAGTTATTGTAAAATAATATTGAATATAATAGTGTTTGACTTGTATTTATAAAGTCTCGCCTTCAAATTTGGATCGAGATTTATTTCCTAAGTGCTTCTGCAATTGTTAAATGCCGACGATATGAGAAAATAAAGTAATAAAATTGGGGACATGACATGTAACTCTGTGTTGCACTTAGCTAAAGGTGTGAAAATGTTAATGACATTACCAATATAAAGAAGAACTTCCAAATTGGATCACATTGCTTTGCTGAAGAGATCGGCGTCAACTGCAACCTGTGCTGAAGCAACCAATGTCAACGGCAGCTTGTGAGCAAAATAATGAGCATAATATGCATATGGACAATCATTAAGAAACAATGCCTTCAATGCATTCCATTGCCTATGCATGTTACTAGCACCATTATGTCCCTGGCCCTGTAATTTATGAACTTGAAGATTGTGTTGTGAAAGAACATTAGATATCTCCTACTTAAGTGTTTTTGAAGAAGTCTCAGAAACATCCCTAATAGTAAAGAAATGCTTTGTTAAGATACCCGCAGCGCTCACAAAACTCAAAATAATGGCCATTTGCTCTCGATCTGATTCATCTTTTGCTTCGTCAACAAGAAGAGAAAAGCAAGCATCTCCAATTTCCACGCATATCATACGACAGACTCTGTTACCCATAATTGCCAAAATTTATTTTTGGATTTTTGGAAAAGTATATTTGGCATTTGGGGGGCGTTACCCAGTACAACATCTATGATATCTGCTCCACTTTTTAGTATGTTTAATCATTTCAATCACATTTCCATGGTTAAAAGATTTTTCAGACTCATCATAGCCTCTAAAAGCACAACCTTACAACGCTAGCCAGTGAAAAGTCATGATTGTTGTCTTTAAGCACAATCGACTTTTTACAACTTTTTCTTTGCTAACTCTCTCAATCACTTTATCAATATGTTGAGATGGCCTCATCAAAGAGTTAGCACATGCTACACACTTATTGTGAGGACATAAAGATGATGAACCAATATGACCAAGAAATCCACAATCCTTGCCCTGATGAACTCTCTTCCAATTATCAAATCCATTACTACTAAAGCCGAAGTGGAAGAGGTATGCATATTCTCTCCAAAAAGAAAGCACATAAAGCAATAGGCCTTATGTGTACTAGGAGAATACTCTAACCAACTAAATTCATTAAACCAACTAGGTTGAAAACGATGAGTTTTATCTTTATATTCTCGGCCTTTGTACGAATGAAGTTTCAGTTGGTAAGGCCCAACCATCAAATATGACCGTCTGATTTCATCCCTTTTCTCAAAAGGCCAATCACATATTCTCCTCTTTTTTCCTGGATCCCACTCAATTTCAAAGGATGAATTTGGAGTAGATTGTTGATTTTCATTCGGAGTAGAAAACTATAGGTCTTCAACTAGAAAAGATGATTGTTGATTTCCAACTAAAGAAGAAGATTGTTGATTTTCAGTTGGGGACTACTAAAGAAGAAGATTGTTGATTTTCAATTGGGGACTATCTTGTCGGTTATTTGATTCCTCATTTTGTGTATTTCTTACAGGCCTAAAGAAAGAATGCAATATAGTTTTGCCTTTCTTGCTAGGAGGTCGTTGTGTAGCCATAACTTCTTCTATAAAATCAAAGTATTTAATAAAATCTATTAGAAAATTTATTTTGCCTTAGGTAGTTCACTTACTAACAATGAAAAAAATAATATCGACAACCAGCCAACAAGTCAAGAAGCCAAATAGTCAACCATATATGAACAAATCTCCATCAATCATCAAAGCATAAATTCAATATTCCTAATTCAAGTATTCAATATTACTTAGTACTTAAGTTATAGTTTTCTTCAAGACTTCAAGTCTTCAACCAACAAAAATCATTTATATGTTCTTAAATAAAGACTTAAGTTCTCTACATGATGGCTCTATATGAAATTCAACCATTAAATATGAAATTCAACCATTCTTATGTCCTAACGGCCTATGTATATCTGATATGTGAAATTAAATTCTCTATGTTAACGGTAATTTAGGTATTTGTTTATATTAGGGTAGGGCTAGAATAAAACCTGATTGAAGCTAAAATCTTGATAAACCCGTCGCTCAACCTCTCCGATGGTGCTCGCCTGGGCCGTCTGTTCTAGTCACCAGCCACCTAGGTCTAACTTGAACACTGGAACATGCATTGCACAGAGCCACAGACGAGAGCTCTGTCTTTGCCCTTCTGTCTTCAGATTCTGCTTCTTCTTTAGCCTTCGTTCTTTTAGTTTAATTGGGCTAGAAATTTTTCTTTCTTTCTTTTTTCTTTTGCTAAAAGCCTGAAACTTATAAACCCAAATTACCGCAGCCCATTTAGTCTGTCGAGCCCAAATTGAAAGGCCCCTGGGGTGGCCTTATTATTTTTTTTATAGTTCTTACAAGAGCTTGGGCTGAGACAGGCCTGGGTCGGGGCCGAGGACGGCCCCTGTCTCCGCTAGTGACATAACATGATCCATTATTTCACTTATATCTACCATATTGTCCTCTGTTCTTAAGATCTTGTTGAACTCCCCTCGTCTCAGAACCTCTTATTTCTCTATTTTCTTATTGTAGCAAAATAATAACTTTTCTTCTTCCTAATTTATTGAGACCCCTCCTAGTTGCTTGATTAACAAAGTTTCAAGATTAACAAGGGATGGTTGCTCTGGCCAACCTTGTATTGCAGCAATAATGCCTCAAAATTTGGGTCAACCCATGAGTTATTATTCTCCTCATTTTAGATTCTGAGACTTTGTTGTCTGACTCTAGTTCAGAGATTTCAATCATCCCCCTACTTGACTGGGATTAGTTCGTTCTCAAGGAGCTGCATCTTGAACTATTTTTTTTTTGGAGAATAACAATGCCAACGTGTCCCACGCCTTCTTTGGTGTATTCACATCTCTAATGTACTCTAGCAATTCATTATCGATTGCTATTTTGAGTACATACAGGGCTTTTCCTACTTTCACTTTCCATTTCTTCAGAGCTTCGGCATCCTCTGGTGGTGTGACTTCATCGCCGCCAACTACTTCCTACAAGTCATAGCCTTGGAGATACGACTCCACACATATCTTCCATATGGTACAGTTATAATTATTGAGCTTTTTAATTCCACCTACAACTTATAGGTCTCCTATCATGACTTGGATTACCTCCTCGTAAGCAAGTAAACTTCTCTAAGCTTTACAATCTTAATTGTGCACGATGACCCAAAGCTCAAATAATCTTCTCTCAAATGCTGCACTCTGAAAACTCTAAGCTCTCGATCGACTAGATCTTAATCTCACAAAGCCCTCACTCGATTTTGCTCTTATAGTATGCCAGACCCTCGCTCGACCTGACACTCATACCCGTGCCTGTGAATTGACCTACTTTGATACCAATTGTTGAGTTTAGACACACTAATGAAATAACTTGTATTATATACTTACAAAATATTTTTACAATGGGATACTAAACTCTCACACTAATTTATTTACAACACTAAAGCACTCAAGAAAATCCTTGAGCACTCACTTTCAATTCCTCACTCTCTACCCATCAGCTAAACACGCATTCTGACTGACTCTTAAACACTTGTACATACAAATGTAAAATGGCTGGGCCTATTTATAGGCAACAAGAGTCGGTGATGCAGCGACTCTTCAATGCCCAGAATTTTTCAAAAAATGGCCATGCTTTCTTCTTTTATTGTTTATCATTTTTTTCTTTTCTTCTTGCATCTTGCATGCTCTAGATTTTTCCATGCAAGTTGCATGCCTTCTTGATCCAAATACATTTCTAGAATATGTTCGATAAGTTGGCAATGTTCCAAATAATGCCGCAATTTTCATCTAAAGTCGGTGATGACTCTGTACACACATACAACATACTCCACTTTACGCATTATGCAGCAATTATAGAATATGCCCACCCAAGCAAGAAATCTTGGGAAAAACTATAGATCTGAAAATGAAAATACATGAAAACATGAATCCATAAATCCAAATATGCAAAAACATGAATCCAAAATGTAGCAAAGAAGATGAAGTAACTAGCACATATATCAGTAGAAAGAACAACATAACTTTTAGAATTCAAGAGAAGATGTTCAAAGCCTTATTAAAGTATGCTTTCGAAGAGGGTCTATTCTGAATCGGGGTTGGGGTTTCTGACGCCGGCGATCAATTTGGGAGAGTTGCCAGAATGGGCGTCAAGCTTGGGGGTGGTGACCGATTGTAGCTAACCATAGTGGCAGTGGCGATGATGGGAAATGAGAAACGGTTGTAGCTAAACACGAGGGCAGGGACGGATGCGGCTAAACACTTTCTGACCCGCTAATTTGGAGAGGGGATGTGCCCACCTTCTAGCTGTAGAACGTCGAATTTTTTTCAATTTTTTGGAGGAAGGGGGGGTGAGGATTTGGGTTATAGAAATTTTGGGTGAAGGGGGGATCTGGATCGATTTTCTGGTGGGGGTTTGGGTAGGTTTTGGGGTTTTAATTTTTGTAGTGGGCCGTTCAGCTAAATTAGGGAAAAAGATGTGTGGCATATTTTTTTCATTTGGGACCTATTACCATTGCCAAATAGGCTGCCACATAAAAACGCCTCTCTAACATAGAGTGATCTTTCTTTTGTTTGAAGAACTGCTGTAATCTACAACTCTAGATAGAGAAAGCCAAGTGGAAAATAAAAATGAAAAGTTGCAAGACCCTAGTATATCAAATCTTGTTAAAGTCGGTCTTTATGACACTACATAGTCTAAATAGGTCAACTACAATCAGCAAGAAGTGGTCTCTCCAACATAAAAATCTAAGGCAGCCCTGATATGGAAATTCTCCTGCCTGACACAAACCTCCGGCCACAACTGTAGTTGTCACAGACGTTGCCAACATTAGTCAAGTGGATTAATTATTGGTATGTGGAAATGCTTTTCTATTGTCTTTGGATTAGTTTTACTTTCCTTCACCTACTTCCTTTACCATGGCATATCGTCTCTATTTTTCTAAGAAATTGATATTTGCCATAATTGAAAAGACTTAAAAGACGGCACACTATCCCACTTGTGGAGCGGAATTCAACGGTAAAATTTCTTGTTTATGTAAGGACATGTGAAGAGACAAGGGAAATAGATATTTGAACATTGTGTTCCTTAGTAGAGTTAAATGTTTGGTTACTTGTTGAACATTGTGTTGGGAATTTAATCAATTTCCCTAAAGCCGTGTGATTAAAATAGGCAATTAATATCAAACAATAATATATGTGCGGAAACGTAAATAAGACCAAGAATTATTTAACGTCGTAAAACCCTCCAATGAGAAGGGAAAATCGACGGGGCAAACCAATAACTCCACTATCACCAAATAATAATGGGAATGCAATGTTTATCCTCTCAAGATTATCGCCCTAAATCAAGAGGTAATCACACACTACTACAATCACTCAACACCGTCAAGAACAATATTCTTGGCACCACAAATTACTCATCTACAAACAATAGATGGAATCCAATAATCAATAACAAGCGATGAGGAAAATATCACCTAACCCGTTCCAAGATTTAACTTGGAGAAACCACCACTTGAAGAAGACGAACACCAACTCAAATGTCCAAAAACCCATTTCAAGCGACGACAATCAAAGTGGCTGAATTTTCTTCCTAAATCTCTCAGATTCCCGTGCGTGAATGTATGTAATTTTCTCTCTGGTTTCGTGTCCGTGTCCTGCAGCTGTATATATATATATATATGTATCATAATTGCAACCAAAGACAATTATATATAATCCAATACTTCTTGGTCTCTAAGCAACCTAATTTTAATTGGGCCAACAATCATGGGCTGGACCCACCTGACAATCTCCTCCTCCAGTCCATGAGGGAGGTATCCCAAACTTCAAGTGTATCACTTGGAATGCATACCCGTGTGGCCGGCACAGAACTCAAGCTTCTGCTTGGTAACTACTTTTGTCAACATATCAGCAATGTTCTTGTCAGTGTGAATCTTTTCCAACTGTAGAAGCTTCTTATTAACTGCTTCACGAATCCAATGATACCTGACATCAATGTGTTTGGTGCGAGAATGATACATAGAGTTCTTACTCAACTCAAGAGCACTCTGACTGTCACAATAGATGACGTACTCACTTTGCTTCAACTTGAGCTCCTCAAGAAACTTTTTCAGCCATATCACCTCCTTTCCTGCTTCAGTGATAGCAACATACTCAGCCTCTGTTGTAGATAAATCTACGCATTTTTGTAACTTAGACTGCCAACAAACATCTCCCCCTGCAAAAGTAAACAAGTACCCAGATGTAGATTTCCTGTTGTTAAGAACACTTGCCATGTCTGCATTTGTATACCCTGTCAAAATTCTCTGAGCTCCCCCAAAACCCAAACACAAATCAGAAGTTCCTCTGAGATACCGCACAATCCATTTTACTACTTCCCAATGCTCCTTGCCTGGATTAGACAGAAATCTGCTAACCACGTCAACTGCGTGTGCAATATCAGGACGAGTACAAATCATCGCATAAGCAAACTACCAACAGCTGAAGAATACGGAATAGCCTCTATTTTCTTCTTTTTCTCATCAGTCGAAAGACTGGATTTCTTGGTTAGTTTGAAATGAGCTCCAAGGGGTGAGCTAACTGGCTTAGCCCCTTTTATGCCAAACCTTTCAAGTACTCGCTCAATATAATGTCTCTGTGATAACCACAACTTCTTAGATTTTCTGTCTCGAACAATCTCCATGCCCAAAATCTGTTTAGCTGACCCCAAATCTTTCATATCAAAGGATTTGTGCAAGGAATCCTTCAATTTCTGTATCAATCCTGCATCCTGGCCAACTATAAGCATGTCATCAACATAAAGCAGTAAAATAATGAATTTATCACTTAGAAAAAATTTGAAGTAAACACAAGAATCTGCAGTAGTTCTTGTGTATCCCTGACTCATCATATAAGTATCAAACTTTTTATACCACTATCTTGGTGCTTGCTTTAGGCTATACAAACTCTTCTTTAATTTGCATACAAGGTGTTGTTTTCCTTTCTGTTCAAACCCTTCTGGCTGTACCATATAAATCTCTTCCTCCAAATCACCATGAAGAAAGTCAGTCTTCACATCAAATTGTTCAATTTCCAAGTCCAAACTGGCTGCTAAACCCAAGACAACTCTGATAGATGTCATCTTCACCACAGGGGAGAAAATCTCATCAAAATCAACACCGTGTTTCTGCCCAAAACATTTCACAACCAAGCGAGCCTTATACTTCAATAAGTCACCATTGCTGTCCCTTTTGATTTTGTACACCCATTTATTCCTCAAAGCCTTCCTACCCTTAGAAAGATTTAGCTACTCATAGGTGTCATTCTTCTTCAAAGAAGTCATCTCATCTACTATGGCTTTCATCGAGTGGGTTTTGCCTTTATGACCCTGAGCCTCTGAATAACTTTCTGGTTCACCATCCTCAATGAGCGAAATATAATCAGACTCAAGATACCTGGTAGATGGTATACGCACTCTTGCAGATCTTCTTGATTCTCCAATTTCTTCTTCAACAGGGGTCTGCTCTCCCTGATCAGTAGTCTGCTCCTCCTGATTACTAGTCTGATCAACTAGAATATGATCAACCGTTTCATCATCAATAGGAGCTACCTGACTACTAGTGCTAGGCTGAGATGCTATAGAATTACCAGGTATGACACCAGGAACAACTGAAGTCATCTCCTTAGGCTGCTTGACTTTATCAAAGTCCGCAATCGTCTGATCTTCATAAAACACTACATCTCTACTTCTCACAAGCTGCCTTTTCTTTAGATCCCAAAATTTGTATCCAAACTATTCATCACCATAGGCAAGAAAAACATAAGGAGTAGCTCTATCATCAAGCTTCGATCTCTGTTCTTTAGGTACGTGTATAAAGGTTTTACACCCAAACACCTTTAGATGAGAGTATGACACATCTCTGCCTGTCCAAACTCTTTCTGGAATATCAGAATCCAAGGAAACTGAAGGAGATCTATTAATCAGATAGCAAGCAGTCTGAACTGCTTCACCCCAAATGTCTTAGGAAGCTTGGCTGTCTTCAACATGCATCTGACTCTATCAATACCATTATGTTGAGGAGTCCCTGCTTCTGTAAACTCATGTCGAATCCTAAAATTTGAGCAATACTCTCTGAACGCATGTGAAGTGTATTCCCCACCATTATCTGTTCTGAGGCTTTTCAAACACTTCCCTATTTCTCGTTCTACCATGATATGAAACTGCTTAAAGCACTGGAGTATCTTATCCTTAGATTTCAGAAGATAGATCTATAATCTCCTATAAGCATCATCAAAAAATGTAACAAAATATTTGTTTCCACCCAAAGATGCTACATCACCAGAAGAACACAAATCAGAATGCACAAGATCTAAAATATTCTCTTTTCTTTTAAACGTGCCAGAAAAGGTAACTCGAGTTTGCTTACCGAATAAACAATGTTCACATCGGTCTAGGGATGTACCATTGGCTAAAGATATAACTGCCTTCTTATCTAGAACCTGCAAACCTTTTTCACTCATGTGCCCAAGCCTCTTATGCCACAGATCAGGAGAAGGATCTTCAACTGTATTTACCCCAGTCTTACAAAACTTTGCATAAGTTTTGTATGTGCTCTTCCGATCTAAAACTTTCCACTAGCGACAACTATTGATCACTTTGATAACCTCCACTTCTGATCACCAAAAGTACTGAAATACCCGATTCGCTCGAGAATGTTTATTGCAAGCAGATTAAACCGCATGTTAGGAATATGCCTTACATCCTTTAGAATTAGGATGTATCCCATATTTGTCTCCAGGTAAATGTCACTGATCCTCATGATCCTGGAATGTGAAGAGCTAGCCATATTTGACTGGCCATAATCACCAGATCGGAAGAGCACACAACTCAATATTTCTGTAAACATGGTATGAGGCACCACTGTCAACATGTCACTCAGTGAAAAGGTCTCCAACATGCAGGCATTGACCCACTCCACAAGAGAGTACATCACTGGTCACCACACCTACAGTATTTTCGTCCTCTTTCTTTTGATTATTACCCTCCTTCTGCTCTCTCAACCAAATCCTGCAATTTCTTTTATAATGACACTCTTTGCCGCAATGATAACAGGTCTTCTTATCTTTTGATTTGGGCATGCCTCTAGACTTGTTGTGACGCCTTTGTCCTTTGTTCTTGCTTCTTCCTCTGTGATCATCTGAAACAGGAGCCAATGTATTATCTATACCAACATGCAAATCTAAAGATTTCCTCCTGATTTCTTCATTCTACATACTATTCTTCACAGAATCCATAGATAACACACTATCTAAAGCAGAGTTACTTATTGTCACAACAAATGTCTCCCAACTGTTTGGCAAAGAACTCAAAAGCAGTAATGCTTTCAATTCATCCTCGAATGTCATTCCCATTGTCACCAGCTGATTCACAACATTCTGAAAATTATTCAAGTGCTCTGTCACACTCGTACCGTCCTTATATTTCATGTTGACTACGTCTCTTATCAGAAAGGACTTTCCGGCTGCAGTTTTCTTCTCAAATATGGACTCCAATTTAGTCCATAATTTATTTGCATCTGTCTCCTGTGCCACATGATGAAAAACGCTATTATCCACCCACTGTCTTATCGTCCCAATAGTCTTCCTGTGCAGTTTCTGCCAATCCCTATCTTCCATACCTTCCAGTTTAGAATTATCACCATCAATAGGATCATGCAAATCCTTACAGTAAAGGATATCCTCCATCCTAGTTTTCCATGTCATCCAATTGTAATTGGGAAGCCTGATTGATCATAGCACTACCAACTGGGTCATCCATTTTAATCCACACAATTGAACCTGTCTCTGATACCACTGTTGGGAATTTAATCAGTTTCCCTAAACCCGTGTGATTAAAATAGGCAATTAATATCAAACAATAATATATGTGCGGAAACGTAAATAACACTAAGAATTATTTAATGTAGTAAAACCCTCCAATGAGAAGGGAAAATCGACGGGGCAAACTGACAACTCCACTATCACCAAATAATAATGGGAATACAATGTTTATCCTTTCAAGATTATCGCCCTAAATCAAGAAGTAATCACACACTACCATAATCACGCAACACCGTCAAGAACAATATTCTTGGCATCATAAATTACTCATCTACAAACAATAGATGGAATCCAATAATCAATAACAAAAGATGAGGAAAATATCACCTAACCCGTTCCAAGAATTAACTTGGAGAAACCACCACTTGAAGAAGACGAACACCAACTCAAATGTCCAAAAAACCGTTTCAAGCGACGACAATCAAAGTGGCTAAATTTTCTTCCTAAATCTCTTCGATTTCCGTGTGTGAATGTATGTAATTTTCTCTCTGGTTTCGTGTCTGTGTCCTGCAGCCGCATATATATATATATGTATTATAATTGCAACCAAAGACAATTATATATAATCTAATACTTCTTGGTCTCCAAGCAACCTAATTTTAATTGGGCCAACAATCATGGGCTGGACCCACTTGACACATTGTATGATGTCTTCAATTCCTCATTGAACTTTAAACTGTCGTTATTAACCCATTGAACTATAGAAAGTTCTTCTCATTACTCGTTCAAGACACATCCGTTAAATGATATGGATGGACAATGCTGATTTGGCAGATGAAAGGCACGAGTGGCAAGAAAATTACCGTTGAGTTAACCAAATTACCGTAAAATTAACATTTTCTCTGGAGTTAGGGTGAGAAGACGCGTTTCATTTTAGGTAATAAATGACAAATTATTTTTTCTTTTTTCCCCATAATTTATTATTGGTTGGCAATATGTTTTCTTATTTGGCTAACTTAATGGTAATCTTCATGCCACATATGTCTACCATCTGTCAAATCAGCATTTTCCACTATATCGTTTAACGGATGTCTCTTGAATGAGTAACGATAAAAACTTTGTAAAGTTCAATGAGTAAATAACGACAATTTAAAATTCAATGACTAATTGAAGACATCCTACAAAGTTCAATGAGCAACCAAACATTGAACTCTCCTTCGAAAGAAAGGGGGAACAGTGGCATCTTGATTTTCTTAGTTCTAGGAATCTCATTTGGATTCAAAGTCAGTAACTATTTCCCTAGAACCAAAGGGAACAAACCACGACTAAATATCCATTGGATCAACAAAGTGGAATTATCTTCCATTTCTGCTGATGCTACTACAGATTTGGAGCAAACCTCTGGTAAGGAACAGCTTGAATCACCAAACGTAACAGCTTGAATCACCAAATGTAACAGCTTGAATCACCAGATGTTTCTTAAACACTTGGTAATAAGGAGAGGACACAGAAACAGAGAGCTTGAGCTTGGCTAGAAATGAAGAAGCTTCATGGGCCAAAGTTCTTCTAAACAACCGAGATATTGAGCAAGGTACAACACTCTCCTTTGTGCAAACTAATGATGATCTGTTGAGGGGGGAAGGGATGTTGAAACTGTTTATGTTGCATGGGGTCATTGTCTTGTGGGTTATTTTGCTGCAAAATTTCCAGGAATAAGGCATTAATGGAACTTGCTTCTTCCTGAAAAGTGCAGTTCAAGTTTTTTGTGCACCTAGTGGTTGGCTGGTTTTTAAATTCGAAACTGAAAAAGATAGGGAGAAAGTCCTCTTTGGTGGTCCTTATTTTGTTTTTGGAAGAGCTTTACTATTAAAGGAGCTGTCCTCTCTTTTTGAATTTGGTGATGATGAAATTTGTAAGATTCCGGTTTGGATCAAACTGCCCGGCTTACCACTTCAATGTTGGACAGCTAATGGTTTGGGAAAGATTTTCTCTAAGATTGGAAAACCAATCTCTATAGACAAGCTTATTCGTATGCATGAAAGAATTGGATATGCTTGAGTTTTAGTTGAAATGGATTTCTCTAGAGAATTGGTTCGAAGTGTAAGGGTTGGATTGCCAAATGGTAAGATCCTTGACCAACAAATTGTCTTTGAAAATGCCCCTAAATTTTGTGGCAAGTGTTTGGGCATTCAACTGAGGGTGTATTGACAAGGAAGCAGCCGAACAGAGAAGGAAAAAGGCAGTAAGGAGCAGGAGAATCACAGTGCTGGTGCTGCAGACTTGAATCTGGATTCTTTGCCGACTGAACCCAAATCTGGTCAGCAACTGGAGCCAAAATCTGATGCTCAAGGAAATAGGGATAATATTGAAGCGGTTGATAATATTGATCCTCAGAAAATCAGCTCTGATGAAGCCCCTTTCCAGTCACTTCTGGTTTATAAAGTCATTATGTGCTTCCAACTGGCAGCCTCTTACAACACCAAAATCCTATTCCTCCAGCTCCGAATGAGGGCAAGAAGCAGAAGATGAAAAAGAAACAAATAGAGCAACCGATTATCACATTGAAGCAAAAGATGAAAGAGAAACAAATAGAGCAACCAATTATTACATTGAAGAAGGACAGAAGGAGGGGTTTTATGACCACTTCAACCTCATGAAGATATCCTTATGGAACGTTAAGCCCCTAAAACAAAATGGGGTTCGAGACCTCATAAAGAAAACACATTATTGATGTTATTGGAGCTCTTGAAACCAAATGCCGAGTTATGAGACCTCCAAACTTTAAGGATCAACATGCATCCTTCTCAAAGCTTGGGGCCATTTTATAATATTACAATGAGGAACCCAACATATATGAGTTTAGTAAGTGAAGAGCTTATTTAGAAGTTGTAGGTAGCAAAAAAGACCAAAGTATATATATTTGATAGTTGATGGACCATAATAATAAAGACATGAAAGATGAGGACCAAGAAGTAACTTATCAAAAAGTGTTGTTGGCCCTGAACGGAAATGAGAAGAATCATCTATATTTATACAATTATATGCCTTATGCATGGTTGCCAAGTAGCAACCATGCATAAGGTTGTTACCTTTCAATTTGTGGCACTAGTCATTTAGCACATGAGTATTTTGTTGTTGCATCATACGGTTGCCACTTGGCAGCCATATATTGATTACCTTTTTGTTTTCCTGCTAACAGACTTGAAGTATCGATAGTACATAGTCTTATTATTGATATTGTGTTAAGTTCAAATTACTACGTAATATTTGCACTTTTAATTCATAATAATAAACATGTCTTCAGTTATGATTTTTGGGGGGTCGTTGCAACATCCCACTGGTCTACAACAGCCTGATATGGCGAGCTGACGATCACTTTCTCTTGATCAATAGCTGCCTGACATGGTGAGCTAACAATTGGGGAGCTAACAATCACATATCTTGATCAACAATCGCCTGATATGGCGAGCTGACAATCATATTTAATAGGTAAACAATAGCCCAATTAGGCAAGTTTACGACTACTTCGTCCTAATCAATAGGTACATAACTTGGCGACCTTATGATCATCTCATGCGAACCAATGGCCATTTAACGTAATGACCTAGTCTTAAAGTCCAAGTCATATTGTTACATGTTAAGTGACATAAAAGGTCGATATTGAGGTGTAGACCTGAAAGCCTAACGAGGGTACAATCAACACTTTAATGAGACCCTCTATCAATTATTGGTCTGCAAGTTTGAAGACTTTGACGACTTACAAGGTTTACGCATCTTGCCAAGGATTAGATAACCTAAAGTTTAAGTCCTACCACTACAGAATACATGACCTATCGACCTGAGAGGTAAAGTAATGTCATAGATTATAAGACAGGCTAAAGGTCGAGTCATTGATCTATGAGCTTCACAACCTAACGAACCAAAGGTCAGGATAATAAGTAGTGGTCTAAATGCTATGACCTAATACTCAAGTCAACTCATTGCTGACTTAGAGATCTAAAGGTGATGCCATCTAGTGGAAGATCTGATAAATTGGCCACGAAGATATAGGTACAACCAATTGATGATCTAAAACTTGAAATGGCCACATCGTGACATTGATGTTTCATGTGAACAAGAGGCTGTGACATATGAAAAAGCATGGAAAAGTAATAAGAGAACACTACAGTGTTGGCCCTTTAACTTGTTAAGTGCTAACGAGTTAAATCAACGGCTTCGTAAGGTACCTGAGGTATAAAAAGGTCTTTTTACATACAAGACCACTTGAAGGCCAAGACACCGATTTGCTGACATAGGGATCTAACAACCTAGAGCTTAGATCCCTAAGCTTTGATATAAAGTCCTAATAACTTGAAGCCAGGACATCTTGTACGTACTTCGAGACTTCAAGATCAGGTCATTTAGTTGTAAGTCTAAAGACGTGTCACAATAAGTAGATATCAACCTTAAGATTTGTGAACTTGGTCAACCAGAGGCCAATGAAAGTCATCTTATGGCCTAAGGCTTAGACAGTCCGCATTGCGACCTCATCATTTTACATGGCAGAAGGCGCCGTGTAAATAAATCCTTCAACACTCCAAAGAATAAGTCACAACATACCCACCTAAAATCATATGAGGTTGGGAAGATTGAATTGAGTTTGAATTATGGGGAATGTATCAGTTAATACAATTTCTGTCGAACTCAGTGAGCTCAAAAGTTTAGTTCACTTAAAGCAATTCGAATCTCACTTCTCCCAGCAATGTCAGTTGACATATAGACTTAGACGATGTCATTTGTTTGCTTGCTGTACAATTCAGCTCACCAAGAGTCAAGAGTAAGCAAGCTCTAAGCTCGAATTACCCTTGACTTTAGACCTGGGGGCATTTATTGTACCCTAAAATATGGATCAAAATAGAAATTAGTCCGGTCAAAGGTCAAGGGCCAAAAGGTTGACTTGTCAAATTCCTCGCCGGGCTTGTGATTGAGATGGCTACTATGATTGTCAAAGGATCATTTTCATCTTAAAGCAAGGAGATCTACGAAATACTAAACAAATATGAAGGAATTAAATAGCAGTTTCTTATACTTAGCTACTAAGCAATTTGCTAGAATAGATAAGAGCCACACAAATCTATTCCTTCTCATTATTTCTCTACGTCCACTTGCCTACTTTTATCTTCCTTTTTATCATGTAAGATCAAATGAGTAGTCTTTTAAAGAGGGACCAAGCACTCATTCGAGAAGGACCTCTCCCGCTCTCTATGGACTTCTTTCCTCAAGAAGGCTTTTTTACTATTTATCCTTAGTGGATTCCCTCCATGATCTCCATTTTTTGTTTCAAAAATTTATACAACAGATAGAGGGAAAATATTATGTATAAGGTAGAGAAGATGACATTTCCTACATCGGATTTGATTTGTCAAAAACACTTCAAAAATTCATTACAAGTCCAACCTGATTTTACTGCTTACTGTCTTCTTTATTGTCTATTAATTGTTGGCCCAAAGAGTCATTTTTTGGTGTCAACACTAGTACTAGATAAGAGCATAAGAGGAAACTTTTAACATTTTTCAGCAAGTACTTTATTTTTAACTCTTTATTTTACTTGTTTCAAGAAACATTTATTTATTCTTTATTTTAAAATAATAATTCATATTTTTATATGTTAATGACCAATGAGATTAAATGTAGTCTTGTAGCATTAAAGAAGCATTAAAACTTGTTGCTATTTGATTACGGTCCGCACGAAACACCCTATCTACTTTTAAAATTTCAATTAAAGATCTTGTTGGAACTCTTTATTCTTATTATTATTATTTTGAAAAGGTTGTTGGAACTTTTTATTTTTAAACATTCACTATTTAAAATAGAGAGCATCTTGAATTTAAAGAGTTTGTTAGTGAGGCTCTAAATAACAAGAAGATAAATGGATTTAAGAGCTTCAATCAGTCCTAAATTATAGTCTAAGCAAATAGTACTTAGTTTTCTTACATGCTCAGATTTAATATGCATTTTTATCAATAAGCGCAAATGGAATTAAAGTGAAATAACAAATGGAAGAGGGGTGCATAAGGAAATTTGTTCTAAATGTTATATTGAACTTTTTAAAACATTGTGTAAATAAAATATGGATTATCTTGTAGGATGGACAGAGTATTAATTTTTCTACATGTTTTTCAGAGAAAAAATGAAAAAAGAAATTGACGAGTGAATGAAATCATGAAAAATATGTATAGAAGAATTGAACAAGTGAAATAAGAAACTCGTAACTAGTGTCAAACACCTTGAAAAAAATTTCATTCCATGCTTATTGCCAATCAAAAATTCAAACGTAAATTCCACAACCCGAACTTTTTTTTTTTTTAATATAACAAGGAGGGGACAAGTCTCATCAAAAGAAAGATGTGAAAGTTTGAGTCGTTTGAATCTCTTTATTTAAATTAAATTATAGTGAGAAATATAACGAGGGGAAATGTAGTTTTAAGAAAAATTTGAAACTTCTAATTATAAATAAACAGTTATCAAATTAATAATCAAATCAATAATAAGTGGGGGAAGAAAATCAAAAACCAAAAACCTAAAAAGGAGTTCCCCTATTTTCCTCTTTTTACATAGGCGAAAAGTACACACATTTTTCCTCAATGTATTTTTCCACAAACACTCCAGTACTCATCCGTCAGACCCTTCTTGTCACGTCATTTCACGGTTAATCGTCCTTTAAGCTTATCCAACACGCCAACATTTTCAACTATTAAACCCCTTTTTTTTCTTTTTTTTTTTTGAGAATTACAAATTTATCATTTCACTAAGATTTGGCTAACCGCTAAATTAATGTACAAGCTTATACATGTTGTCCTCTCATTACAGTATAAATAAGATAATACAAAATACATGATCAAGTGGGTGACAATAAAGTCACAAGAGCCACTGTCGACATCGAGTAATAACAGCAAAGATACTGTTTGTTTGACACGGGATAAGCCACGGGATAAGCCGGCCAAATTGGTACCAAATAATTCCGTGGCTCATCCTGGATCGGTGCACCACATCCCGATTGGCTGCTGATCTACAAGGGTCCATCGCGGAAAGGAACGTCCTGGGCATAGCCAAACTGAACGGCCAAAGAAAAGTTTCGCCACCACTCTACGCATCCTTTGTACGATGAAGAAGAAATTCCCCTGCTTCACCATTAGCAAAGTGATGGAAGACTGCAATTTGAACCCAAATTCGTGAAAGATATCTGTCAACTCCACCCAAACCACAATACCAAAAAAAAAAACCCCAATCTTTTAACCATTCATCCAGATTAAATCTAAGGAAAACATGAAGGGTTTGGATCCCAAAAGAAACGCGACAGGGTTCTGCTGCTTTCTCTTCACCCAGATCGGAAGTACCAATGAAAACCAAGATGCGTCTAGATCCGGGTAGATGGCCATCCAGATCTGCCAAGCGAAAGCCCAAGATGAAATAGGTGGCTGATGTTCAACCGCAACATGGCTCGAGACAACCTCAACCACCAAAATCTTTGATCTCCGTCATCAAAAGCAAAACCCGGCGACCAGTACCTGTCGTCGGACAATCACCAAGCGGTGACCGACCCAGATGTTCTAGGAATTTCCTTGAAAGAGAAAGCGAGGACTCGAGGTCTCCCGAAGACTTTAACTAAAACCCCTTACTTTTAATGTCCCACTATATAAAAAAGCTTCCGCATTATCTTCTTCCCCAGAAAGGAACCCAAAAAAATGGCAGGCAAAGGAGACAAAGTTCCCGTTGTGGTCAATATTGCCTTCATCCAGGTCGTCCCATACTCTTTTAGTAGGTCCGGTTCTTCCAAGAAAGCAATCTATGGTTGTGACGGTGGGGTTTCTACCAAGTTCACCAAGAGCAAGAAGGGTGGAGATTTCGTCGACAAATGCAATGGAAATTATAGGTACAAAGAAGAGGTTAAGTATGGATCCAGCATTAGGTTTAATGACAAGATTGGAAGATGCACAATTGAGTACCAGACTCAAGTCAACTTCAAGAAGGTGATGACTTACAATAGCCCCAAAAAAGGCGCTCCAAAATCTAGCTATAAGTGTATTACCTATAAGAAGTATTAGTAGTTTGGTGCTATGCTTTAGTTTAGTTTCTCTCTCTTTTTCTTATCCTAAATGATAACTCACTATCGTCTTGGTTTTCCTCAAAGAAAGTAGTTTACTTTTTGTTATGCAGTCTCATTTCAGTTTTAACGTGATGTTTCATGATCATGTCAGGTTCTTTGAATGTAATTCTGGTTTATGAACATATATGAATAGATGAATGTTTTTCTGGTACTGCTTCAAGATTAAACAATTTTTTTTAATTTTAAGTTCAAGAAAATGATTTATGAGATCTTGAGGGTCTTTTCATGTAAAAACCAGTTTATGAGTACATCGGTCTATGAATCTCTGTCACTAGCACTGTCTCAACATCACACAATGTTTTAATTTTTTCTTTTATTTTCAGGAGAATGATTCATGGGATCTTGGATCTTTTTTACGGTTTATGATTATCAATTTATATAAGCATGAATGGATGAATCTGTTCTGGTACTGCTTCAAGACTATATGAAAATAATTTTATTCACCATTTACCGGTTATTTGTACCCGTTAGATGGGGTTAGATCTAATTAATAGAAAAGATTAAATTGAATATATTAATTAACGAATTCTAAAACCCCCACACACACACCCTTTCTCTCTATTCCATTTATGCATTCAATCAAACATACTGACATTCTCCACTCTTAGCATATCTAATATACTTGAAGTGTGATGTGCTGATGATAAATTCTAACTAAAAGTTAGAATCGACCGTCAAAGCTCGTGAACATGCAAATTATATTAGAAAAATTTTTGCAATATCTCCCCTAATTTAATAAGAAAGCCAACTTATAGAAACCCTCAACATCAAGTCCATTAACACCTCACAATATAAGAATTCTCATCATTATAATTTACAATACTTTATATGTGAAGAAATATACCAATTTGGGAATGATTCACAGAAGATACACAATGTATACTAGTAAACTTAACCGGGTAAAAGTTTATAAATCATAATAGCAACAAACTCTATAGCAAATTTTATATGGTGGCTCCAATTCTTGAAATAGCAGGTTCGGTCATAATAAGTTGCCCAGACTCCAGTCGCTACTTGGAAAGAATATCATTTAAGAAAACATACGAACTAACAAGCCCAGTGAGTAGAGTTTTGTAAATAAACATGCTT
>CAVNYN010272139.1:0-53470 GCA_963692815.1 Nyctanthes arbor-tristis | reverse complement strand
CATAACCTCAGCTTCTCATTAACTTCCAAACCTTGACACAATTATGAACGATCAAGCTATTGATCTACGAGTACCAATTTATGCCGGAAACTTGATAGGATTGTCGGAAAACCCCATCGAGCATTGCTTGTTGTTGCAAAGAAGGTGTCCGCGGCAGTTGGCTTAAGATAGTTGCAATAGAATTGGTCTCATCTTGATGACAATTAGTACTATTTTCTCCAAGAAATCTCTTTGTTGAAGGGGTTGAGTTCCCATTTCCTTCAGTTTCCTCAACGTTATTCCAATATAAGCTCCTCTTGGCACCGACCATTAGTGCTAGATGTGATTTCGAAGAAGTACTCGGTGAGATTAACGAACCGTTGTTCATTGTCGCGTCATTGTTCATCATACCCTCGTACAAGTTTTGATCATTCTCTAGCATTGCTCCATAGCTTGAATTTACCCCCTTCATTCCCATAGGCAGCGACGGTGGTATCGATATGATCTCATCGCGTTCTTGATCCATCGGCCGTTGATCGGTGTTCTTCTTGTAAATTCGACATAGTACCCAATCATCAAGCTGCAATTATCAAGAAAAAAATCATTCAACCGAGGAAATATTTAATAAGAAATTTTTTTTTTCCTTTTTTCTTTTTTCTTTTTTGGGTTACCCGTAAGGAGCCCTTTTTATTGGCTACATCACACCCTGGAGGCTTTGAATTGGACTTGCTGTCAGTGATCCTATATTCATGCATGATCCAACTGGTTTTGATTCCTTTAGGAGGCTTCCCTCCATAGAAAACCAAAGCCTTCTTCACCCCTACTTTCTGAGTCCCGCCAGCGGTCATGACCGGCTTATCGGTACCAGTGGCCTTCCAATATCCCGACGTCGCCGCCCTATTCGGCCGTGCCCCGTTTGGATACTTCCGGTCTCTTGGACTGAAAAAGTACCATTCTTGCTCCCCAAATGTTGCCTTCGCTGAAATACAACAATCGAACCTCTAATACATATCACTACCAAAAAAAGGGCGTTACCTACGTAAATTTTCCGGAAAATACATATACGGGAATAAATTAGTTACCGGGAAGCTCCCATGGATCGAATTTATAGAGATCAACTTCTGCGATTATGGCCACCGGAAGAGGGGCCGAGGAGGCTTTTTTCTTGAGGTAGTGAACCACTAGTTCCTCGTCGGTGGGGTGGAAGCGGAACCCCGGCGGAAGCTGGGGCTGCTGAGAGCCGGTGGAAGAATCAGTACCCTCCATATATTAATCAAAATATGAAAAACCCAATCAAAAAAATAATAAATAATCCTGATTATATATACTACAATCTTGTGAAAACTCTCCTTTTTAAATATTTTGGGATGGGAAAAGAGTAAAATGCTGTAAGCTGAAAATTGGTAGCTTAGACTTTAGCCACCCCAGAATTTATATGGTATACGGAACACCGTATCTTGGTAGCGTGACAATAAATCGCGTACGTTTCTTGTATAAACATCATGATTTTATATACCACCTTATCTTATCGGAAATTTTATCGTAATTTAATTATATTAAATTTATTTAGATTAAAAATAATTATTTTTGTTTCACATCTATGACCGTGACGCTTGATGCACTATAGCCATGCACTCAAGTTCTAGGGAAGACGTCTTGGGTTCAAACACCTGCCTCTCCCCTTGATTTCCCTTTCCACCCCTATCCCCCCTTTCTATTGGGGGAAAAAATCACATGTATTTAAGGACTTTAATTTAACAATAATTTGAGTCCATAAATACACATGTCGGCTCTTGATTTTACCAACGTATATGTGATAGTGTCACGTTAAAATGTTGTACTTAAATGACAATATCACATCATAAGGTCTCAATGTCGATGTGGCAATGTCATACATCACTGTAAACTAGCAAAGTACTGCCACATTAACTGTGAACAGTGTGGTCTATACAGCAAAAATAAGATCTTGTTCCCTCTAACTTTTTATTCATTATTGTAAAAAGTTAGTAAACATTCATTGTACATTCTTCAAAAAAATCACTTCTTTAATAGCTTTCGAAGAACAAGCTCTTAATCTAACACTAACCTTTATTAAACATTACAAAGGATGTGTAAGGAGAAGAGATCGAATCCACATGGATCTTGACAAATATAACATCAACTTTTAATTTCTTTAAAAGAAAAAAAAATAATTATTCAGTACTTTGTTTGACTTGTAAATTTGGTCAAAGATATTTCATCCGGTTGGTGTTAATTTTGTACTTAACACCAGGTGAATAAACGATTAATTAACCGACACGCGTGATTCTTAAAGTGGAGAGGAGTCGACAAGTGGAGGAATATGGTGCGTAGGGACCATATTAAGACATACTGGGCGACAAGAAAAAGGCTTGACGGGGGCAAAATGTGTGTTATGACAAATGTTTACGTTTCTAATGTCATGCTTTTGTGTCATCACACAAATACAATTATTGGTAACAACTAATTTTTAAGGTGATTTTAACCCAATAATTTTTTTACAATGCTTTCTCTGGCACCAATACGAGTGGATCGTGAAGATGCACCCTTCTATTCTTCCATAGTCTACAAGTTAACGACAAAATCGTTTGGCTCGTAATTTTCGGAAGTGCATAAATTTTAGAATTGTGCTATTTAAACCCAAATAGTAATAATAATAATAAAAACTTGAACAAAATTGACATATCGTATCATCTTTTTTAACACATTACATCACTTTTTCATTAATAGTAATGGTAATCAAATTGCCCAACTTTCATCTTGTTACGTTTTTGTCTACTTATTTATCCAAATAGAATTATTCTAAATTTTAACATTAGACGAAACTTTATCCACTTATGATGTTCTATCGGGAGATTAAATTTTTCTTATTTCATTGATCTCATTATCATCCTCTTTCCGTATGTTTTTGTCCATGCTTACATATATGGGAAACTATTAATTGAGATTATGTTGATTGAATTTCTTGTGTACAGAATCAATAGTATTCTATTTATATATAGAAGAAGATTAAATCTTTTAAGGGATTATTGCGTGACCAAAATTATGAGTTGTGTTATTTGAATAAAAAGTTATTATTTTTTATATAAAATAAAAAGGAACACACTTGTTTGAATTCCATTTTTCAGTATTTTAAATTAGTAAAATGATAATTATATTGGCCCACGGGATTTGTATAACTTTTTTACAGTAGAATTATTCCCAAAAGTTTGATCAAGAAAATATCTATAGTAGACACAAGCGTGGGGTCTATTATAAGTCCATTTGGTGTCAAATCTTTGTAGTCCATTTTCTTATCATCTTCCGCAGCAAACAACGGCACACATTTTCGTATCCCAATCAAGGTTTGTTGTCTACATCATGTAACCTTCTTCATTAGAGTCTCACTAATCACCATATAGTTTTGACCGATTTCAAAAACGAGTTGAGATCTGCTATTTCTAATGTAATAATCAATGGCGATATCAAATTCAGTGCAAAAAGGATCAAGAAGCCATTAAAAACAACATATCTCTCAACTCAATATGGTAAATACATAAACATGGAATTGTACGGTGATCCATTAACAATGTGACCAAGTAACGTGTTAACAATTTATTTAAAAATAAATAAATAAGTTAGAGCAAAGCATTAACCTAGAACACATTAGTGACTTCAATAATAATAATAATAATAATAATGATAATAGAAATCATTTTTAGTGGCTCTATCTCTTTCTATCACACACATCAATTGTGAGTTTTAGGTCACCTGTGAATTTTAGAAGATGTGACAGTTTAATTTTTCAATCATCTTATGGAGTGAATAAAGTACAATGAATGAGAATCTGGACATAATTAGTTGAGTCATAATTAATTGTGGTCCAATTCAAATACCGTCATCAAAGTCTCTTTGGCCCTCGTTTCAATTTCCTCTCCTCTCAATTTCAATTCAAAGTCATGCATCATTTTACTTATTTATTTATGTTAACTCGATCAGAGATCGTTCAATTCCTTACGTACTTTATTTATCGGGAAAACATTTTAAACTTGACATGTAAAATAACCTTCTCGAAACATAATAACAAATTCAGGCAAAGTACACACAACTATATATATTGAACGAATATAAATCACGTGCTTACGGGCGCGTCGAGATGGAGAGTTCCAAATTGAAATAGGTACTGGTGCCGAACAAGTTTAGAATAGAAGGCCTGTAATTGCGGCACAAGAAAGGTGCATTGCCTCGTTCTCATAACAGATTCAGGCAAAGTCACGAATTGCATGACACTTAGAGTTTGTTTATTCACATGTGACTTAAAACTATATATATGCGTTCTGTTTCACATAATTATCGCACATCGATCTCTTAAGGAAACAAATGTTTGGCAATTGTAATTTACAACAAAAGTGTTGCCTATAATGAGAGAAAAGAAAGCTCCTAGCCTCCTGCCACGTGCACTGTGACTTAGTTCGTATATGATATTTGTTTGATTTAATATAATATAATTATAATAATATAGTACTGGTATATATCGACAGAATTATCGTTATCATTACCTAGTTTAATTGAAATGTAATCCAAAGTCCGTCGTCGTCATTACCTAGTTAAGTAGAAGTGTAACAAAAATCCATCTCTCTCGAGAGCGATTCGTCATGTTTACATGCTATGTGATAAGAGAGTACGTAGGAAATTATAGGGTATGATCTGATGCAAAACTAAGTAAACACATTAAGGTATTATTATATTGCTACCTTTTAAAGATGTTTTTCTCCTATGAATTTTTTTTTAGTACTTGGAGTATCAAAAGCAAATAGAAACAAGACAAGTACCGTCCCCATTTGCTAACTATATTTGTCATGATGGATGGAGTATAAAGAAAATTTATCTCAGAATACACTAGATGTGTTTGATTCAATTACACTGATGACATGATAAAATCAATAAACTCTCAAAAGATTATTATGCCAAAGAAAACAAATGGAGAAGAATGAATTATGTACGTTGTCTACAAATTGGACTGCGTTCAGTATATATAGGAGTAAATTTAAGGCGTTGGTTGGAATAAATATGTCCATTGGAAGAAATAGGTGCATTTATTAGAAAGAAACAATTAATGACCATCATAGACGGAACACCTCAAAAAGAGAAATGATATTTGTACACATAAGATGTACAACTTTTGTACACACCTCCTTATATTTACTTAAATGTCCTTTGTCATATCTTCCTTCAAATCACAACATTTGAGGGTGTGAGGAAATTTAAAAGTGTGTGTACAAAACTTCTCCCTCAAAAATGCACATAGCTATCCACGCACTCGAAAATTAAAATTTCCTTTTCGCCCCAAGCCCCCACGAAGGGGCACTACCCCGTCAACACCTGCATTCAAAGTAGCAAATAATACGTCGGGGTGGCGAAACATTTGTATAATAACAAAAGAAAAATTATTAAAAATATCTAACAAGTTTGACTTTAATTAATCACTCATCTTGAGTATATATACCAGGTAAAAATATTTGAGATGGAGGCGAGATGGCTAACTTTCTTTGTTTGGCTAGGGTTTAAAGCTCTTTTCTTTTTCTTGATCTCCAAAAGAACAGTTCTTTATTTCTAAAGGATCATCTATCGATCACTAGGCTTCTAGAGGAATATATAGCGGCCAAATTAGCTTTATTAATTTGGGACCAAGACACCAGAATTTAAGATGAGAAGCAATTCTCCATTGGTAGCAAATGGTTGTCCATTAAGGGGAGGAAATCTTATTTCAATTTCAAAAACGTAAAGGTATATATCTAGCGACGATTTCATTACATATCTTACAAATAGAACATTCTTTTTTTTTTTGGGTCCAGTTCCTCTCACCACCACGAACCGCAGTTAGATTCAGGAATGCTACACTTTTTTTAGTTAGTGGAAGAACCCATGTCAGTATCTTTCAACTCTCATTACTTTCCATGGAAATTATGAATTTCATGTTATATATGTTAAGCGTAAAAAGATATTTCAAAATTAAAAAACAAAAAATATTACAAGTTAATTTTAGAATTCAAGAAATGTTCACTTTTTCCTGTGTGAAAATTCTCAAGTACCAGAGTTTTAGCGCATTACGACACCAGATGGATAATGTAATGTCTTAACAGTCGTAGGTGTGATTAGGAGGGGTAATGCGCTGATCATTGCACACCACATTACCGTTTGGTTCAGCCCTAAAATAATTTCCTACATGGTTGTGTCAAAGGTGAATGGATTATTACGGTTACGGTGGCGGTGGCGGTGGCGGTGGCGGTGGCGGTGCGGGTGGGGGTGGATGGGAAAGTCAACGTCAATTACTTGACCTTTTATAGAATAGAATTTCCAAAGAACGTAATAGGCGCATATATATAATTTCTAAATGAGATGACTCAGGGTATCTATATTTGTGTTGTTAAATGTATTTATCTACATAACCAAAAAGTGTATTTTAAATTATTGTTAAATGTCACACATGCAAATTAAATTTAACAACTATTAAAGTGTCACATTGGATGTGTTAAATAAAATATTTAAAATCTACTCTCATTTTCAAAAATTATTAGTCAAACTTTATTAAATAACTTAAAAAAAAAGAATTTTTCATAAATATTAAATTCTAGCAAAATGTTAAAATTGTTGTTAAAATTAACGACAAAGTTAACAACTCACCTAAAAAATTTTCTTAACAACTTCCATAACACCACCCATTTTGAGTTGTTAAATAATAATTTCACTAATAACCTAATTTAACACTGGTAATTCATGGATTTGCTTAATTGTACAGGTTCATTATTATTAGAATTTACAAACGACAAGGAAATTAATAATAATCTGGCAATTAGTTGTTCGATATCTCAATATTCATCTCTTTAGATTTATCAGTGAAAAGATAATTTATCAAGATCCATCTAAATCAATTAATGATTATATATTAAGTGCATTAACTGAATTATCACGAAAAATAATAATACCTTATTGTAAAATTTGACAATTTTTCTAATCAGTATGCTTTTTTTGTTCTCCGCTTAAAATACTATGAGTTTCCAATGAGGAGCTCACGTATAATTTATAATAGAAACTTAATTCATACTATCAAGCAATGAGGAGCGCACTCTTAGCTTGTGGAGTTAAAGAACATACTACTTGCTAGATTCTTGTGCATCGGACTCGATGTTTAAAAGGAAGCAGAGTGAGGTGTGGTATTAATTAGTCAATATCACCGGTCCGGCTATAAAAATAAGGTTGGGTTCCTTACAGAGTATTGTCTCTAATCACAGGCTGAGGAATTGGCCTCAATCTCACCCCCAAATGTAGTAAGTTATCAAAAGAATTAAATAATAGCGAACACCGTCAATTCTATCTCCAATCATAGATTAAAATACAATTTCTGTATGTTCTCGTTATTCAGTATTGACTAATTAAAATGTTTAATTTTGTTTACAGCTTTTGGAGCTCAAGAGTATATAATTCAACAAGATGTCGTCTTGGAAATTAAGAGCATTTACACAACCAAATGATTTGGAAATTGCTATAACATAAATTTCCTAAGATTAAGAATAATGTTTCAAGGGTACACACCCAAATCTAGAAACTCAGTAGATGCATAAAAACCGATACAATAGTGATAAGGCTCAAAAATCGTTGCAAAAGGGGGGGGGGCGGGAGGGAGGGAGGGAGAGAGAGAGAGAGTAATCTAACATAAAAGAGTGAAAGAGTTAAAATTCAATTTGTGGGCAAAATTGTACAATTCATAATGCTTCTTGTCAGTGTTCTAAAAAGCGTGAATCGCAGTGCTTAAGCGTTAAAAAGCATTTTTCTATTTTTTATTTTTTTAATTTTTAATCAATCTAAAGTTGTTAAATATTTAAAATGATGTATACTAAATTGAAAAACACATCTAAAAACATAAATATTATATCTACATTATAATTTTAAGAGATATTATATAATTTAGTATTATATCTACAGTATGATGATTCCTACTGTTATGGAGTTTAATGACAATGTCTAATGAGCCTAACATTATTGAGTTTTAGACTTTTAGTTATTAAATGGCCCAAAACAAGAAAAAAAGCCTCAATGTTATTATTTAGACCATTAGCTATGAAATGACCCAAATGTACCTAAGGGTTCAATATTGAAAAAAAATTATGGTAAACGGTTTTCGTTGACCGCCTAGTCGCGCCTAGGTGGTTAACGAGAACCGTTGACCGCTTTTTTCACTGTTTAGCCCAAAAGCGAAGCGTGAAGGCCGCTTCGCGCATAGGCGCTTTTTAGATCACTACTTCTGGTACAATGAAATTCACTTCCAATCGGAATGTAAGAATCAGCCAATACGACCCGGCTTTCCTTTACACATCCCTTTTCAATATGTTGGCCAAATTGGAGAAACCCCCTCTTAATTTCCACTCATTTTAAACTTATTATCTCAACTTATTTCTCTATCCTTTTTCTAAAGAACATTATTTTGATGTGGAAAGATATTAAATATTAGTCTCAAATTGAAGATCTAAACGTAAATAAGTAAAAGCTTACAATAAATATAATGTTCATAAAAGCTTACAATAAATATACGGATTATGGTCAAAGATATGAAATTAGTTCCAAATTCTATCAGGAAAAAAAAGGGTATACATGGAAGGGATTTGTAGCTATTCCCAAGGTTTTGCAGGAAATCAAACAAGCTGAGATAATATACTCTCTCTGTCCCACAAAGATAATCAGTTAGGTAAGTTTACGTGAATTAAGGATTAGTAGGTAATGTTGTTAGAACATTTAATTTTATCTTATTTTTTCATATATTCCCTTGTGTCATTAATTGTTTGAAATATTTTCAATGCATAGGTAGTTGAAGAGCAATAATTAATTAGGTGTACATATAGAAATGAAATATTAACTACATGTTTAATATAATAAGTGGGCTATCGTTTTGGGGCGGATAAAAATGGAATAGTAGATTATCTTTTTAAGATAAAGGGAGTAGTTTATAAAATGAAAAGAAAATAAAAAAATAGATATTGACATGGTGTAGGAATAAAAAGAATAATGTATGGTATATTTAAATAAAGGTTAGAGAAATTATGGACATTTAAGTAAATAAAATTTTTTTTTTTTTGATTTGTAGTTTGCCAATAAAAAAATCGTAGTGGCAATATAATTGCCAAAGCCAAAATAACAAATCCCATACGTGACCTTAATTTTTATAATATATTTTTTTCTCGTAAAAAATATACTTTTTTAAACATATAATACATGTTAACACTTGTCATATCGTTAACGATATCAACCCAACTCTTTCCACTGTGGGTCTAGAGAGATAATCTCGTCATATGCATGGCGGAAAGTCATTTTTTAACTCAAATTATCAAGTAGATAAATTATTCAATCTATGCATACTAATATATGCACAATTATAGCGGGAAACACGTGCTTTGCACACGGCCCAACTAGTGTGTAATAAAAATGTTTTTAACAGAATTCACGATTTTGATCATATGTTAGATATGGTAGAATCATCCCGTTAGATGTACACTTGGCAGGTAATGATTTGATAATTTATGGGTGGGACAACCCACATGAAACAACTCATATGTGAGTTGTACAATTCTCCTCCGTCATGTGTAAATCTCTCAAAAACGTATGACAGGTAACCAATTTTACAAGAATTCATGTCATCAGAATACCATGGCATGCACAAAACTCAAGTTGGATCCTCAAAACTAGCATTCTCCTTGTTTTCTTGCTCAATTTTGCCACGTTTCCGTATCTTCAAATGTTGTGATGCCAGCCTCTCCCTTCAGTGCAGGTCTTGTACTTCTTAATTTTAGGAAAAAAAAGGTCTATATTGCAGTGCATGTCAAGGAAAGTTGAGTTGTCATCTCCTCTCATCCCGCCACCCACCTACATGGGGGCTGCCCAAAGACAGCCCCCCATGTCACCCGTCCGGCGGACTATCCCGCCAGATAGGTGGGATGAGAGCATTTTCAAAGAAAAGTTTACTGGTTAATAGAATTTATTATTTTCTGATAAGTGGAGAGTCTCAGAGGTTTTGAAAATAGACTCACATATCTTCTAGCAAATGAGGCGCATCAACATGATTTTATAAGTCTTTTATAAGATTTTTTTTAATTAAATGTAATTTTTTAATATATGATTTGTTACCTATCATTTTTTAAGGTGGACGTAATAGATAATAATTCCTGCTTTAATTCAATATCCAAAGTACAAACTTTTTTGGCGTCACTTTTTTAGACTGTAATAATTTTTCATTCAAGGGATAATTGAACAAGACCAAATATCCTAGGAAAATCTACCCCAGGAAGAGCGCGTTTTGAATTGGTATGAAGATCCACATAGTTTGGTCAAATAGATAAAACTCATATCCTAAAACCAAATTCATTAACTCCGTAATCATTCTATATTCCCAACAAGGGGACAATGAAATAAAAAATTTCTTTCATAAGAAGTATGGGTATTTTGTAGCACCGCCTTAATCTACTTATATTATAGTTAGACTAGCTAATATATCCGTGCGTTGCACGAGAAATACATATACATCTCTAAAACAAAACTAAAGTAAACAATTAATTAAGGGGTTGTCTTCACTCTAGGTCCTCAACATTTTAATTTTGTATCAATTTTGTCTATATTCTTTTTTTTGGGCCTGCTAAGTCTCCAACCTTTGGGCCTGCTACTTCTCAATGTCACTTTTAGTCCCCAATTTTTCAATTTTCACTATTAGTGTGCTCTTCCGATCTCTATTATGCCCTTACTTCTTTATTTCTACTATAGGTCCCCAACCTTTCTATTTTATACTATTTTGTCCCCATTATTTTTTTCGACGTATAGAAGCTCTAATCTTTCATATTTTGTCGTGTTGTATCCTCATTAACACTTTTCGTAGATAACATTTTAATTTTTACTGTTAATACTATTAATTATTTAAATAAAAAATAAAGAATAATATAAAATATCGTTAATTACACCTAACTCACTCCAACATAACCAAATTGACTGGAGTTCAGCGTGTGCTCTTCCGATCTAATAATGATAATAAAAAATCGATCTATAACGTTCTGGATAGTAATCAAATTCGTGTCGAAAAAATTTGTCGATCTAAATATCAGCGTGACGAATACGATCTGATTTCTTGATCTACATCAAATCACGTGGCGGATACGAATTGGGTAGGTCCACCCAAAAAAAATTGATTTTTGATTTATTAAAAATAAACATAGTCATGATATTTTATTCTAATTTCATTTCTTGTTTCTTCTTGTGATTTTCACTTTAAATTTGCCCTCGATTTGTTATCTATCTCAATCAATTCTGATCTACCAATTGTGGATCCACAAAAAATTAGAATTAGCACTTTCAATTCAGTTTTGTAAATTAAAAATGATTTTTTTATCCATCCTGATCCATATCTGCTATGTGATATGTGATGAATCAAAAAATTTAATCCAATATATTACATTGACTCTCAGATCAAAAAGTTTTTTTACACAAATTAGGTATCTATTAAGTTTTGTACAGATCGAATTTTTTGTTATCACTATGGGCTAAGATGTGTAGAGTTCTTATTTTATATATTTTTTTTATTTTTAATTTAAATAATTAAAGGTATAATAATAATTTTTATAGGAATTAAAATTAATAATTGAAAGGTTGAGGTTGGTAGATGTTATTAGCGACGTAATGTGACAACAAATGAAAGGGTAGAGGTCCTATATGCCTAAAAAATAATGGGGATAAAATCGTATAAAAAATAGAAATGTTGGGGGACCTATAGTGAAAATAAAGAAGCAATGACATCATAGATATTTGGATAAGGGTTAATAGTGAAAATTGAAAAGTTAAGGATGAAAAGTGACATTGGGGACCTAATGGGATAATAAATGAAAGGTTGGAGACTTAGCAGGCCTAAAAAAATAATGGGGACAAAATTAATATAAAATTGAAAGGTTGGGGACCTAAAGTGAAAATAACCCTTAATTAAAAGATAAAAAATAAAAGTGATATACGTTCATCAACCAAATCACTCGAACTAAAAATTAACTAAAAGAAAAATATATGCAGTTGTTTCCAAAATTGATCTTCTATGTTAATTGATCGATTACTGATAAATATATATATCTGCTTGTATACTTATCTGATTAGGTGGCCTGAAGGTTGCCTTAATTATTCAAATATAAAAAGAAAGAGATAATTACAAATTTGATTGCTACACTTACCCAGTTAAACGCAAGAAAGAGATAACTAAGAATTTGATCGATACACTTGCCTAGTTAATCGACATCTAAAGCATCTTTAAATATCAAAAGTTCCGCCTTAACAACTGGAAGATAGTTAAACATTACTACGCAAAATTAAAAGATGTAATAAACAAGATTCTAAAAATTTGAAAAAAAAAAAAAAAGACTAAGGTGAATAGATAAATAGATTATTAAAAATTACTATACAAAATTAAAGAATTATCTCAATACTTAGTTAGTATTATCCGATTATTATTAGGGTGAACGAAAATAAAAACTGAAAAATAAATGAGACATCAGCGACATTAGCTTGACGTCAGCATGACATCAGATTCCTAATTCCCTTAGGATGCCAGTTTTAGGCGGGAAAAATCAACCCACTACGTACTAAGTAATATAAATATATAGATTATTATTAGAGCATCCACTTTGATAGTACTAAAGTAGGTTATTAGTTAACAATTCAAAAAATAACATACATTGGCGGTGTAGCGACCCAAAAGTACATGTGTAAATTTCTATATTTTATTTAGTCTTAATTGATATTTACAGTCAATTTAGTTAATTAGAAATACTCATAAGTCATCGAAGATCATATTTCAATCTGACCATCTAAAACTATCTATATTTATACAATTTGTATCTATAATAGCACCATTGCCATAATGCACAAGCTTCCGATCTGATGTGTTCTGTACTATCAACAGTTTCCAGCTTATTATCAATAGTATATAAAAACCTTTATATCTTCGGGTAATAAGTATCAGTAGTTTTTGTTCAACTATTGATATAATCATCCATTCACAAGAAGTAGAGTAGATTTACTTACTTAACCATATCATTATATATTTCAAAGGGTACTAACGTTACATTCTGCCAAAAGGACCTTGTATAGGGTCAGATACCTATCATCAAAAGTTATTTAGATGTTTAGTCAGCTAGATACTTCATATGTTATACTGATAACAACACTAATATAGCAGTCATATTACATAGCTATTACATTAGTTATTGCCATAAGGGTTTACATCTCCCACTTATTTCCAGAGTAGTAGTTAGTGTACATGTACTCGATGGCCAGCACATCGTAGTATTCCACACGAACATGAGTAGTAATATAGTGGTGCAGCCCGGGATGCTCCTCATAGTAGCCCCACACATCGGTCTCGGTAACATATACGAAAGCTAAACCATCAAATGCCATCCCCCAAGAGCTAACTGTGATTTCATGTAGTTTCATCTCCAACGTCTCTTTTAAAACATGAAAGAAAATGGTGAATTCAAATGAATTCAGTGAGGAACTTCTATACATGCATAATTTCTTTAGTACAAAACCAAGTAATGAGGGCCCAATTACTCCAATTTAGAATCTTACCCAAGGCGCCAAACACTTAAGATCATAACATGTAGTTCGGAGGTACCTTACAAGCTCATGAATTTGATCATGGACCACCTTATTGTAGTCTCACAAATTCTTTCATGAATATTCAAGGATTACCTTACTGCAGCCTTATAACATGATCCGAACATGGCCAAACTTATCATGGAAAGGGTGAGATTCTTGATGGAGTAATTACTTGAAAAGAGTTAACATGCAAGTTGTATACATAGTATGCATCAACAGATCAAAGATAATCCCAACATTTACAGAGCATAATATCACCATAATATCAAGCACTTAGGAGCACAGAATAAGGTATAGAAATCACTCACTGTCACAAGTTCTTCCCGAGTGATGACCTACACTCAACAATAAGCATCACAATTAGAAAGGCAATTCGATTTTGTTACAGATTATCGATACTTAGATTTGCAGTATCGATAGCATTCTGAAGATGCTAAGGAATCAAAGACTCCCTTCGGGTTTTCACAAGAAATCTTAGCATCTTCGAATCTGAAAAGTGTTTTACACTCCCTATGCATTCTCAGGCAGTTACATTCCAAAAGATTTACTCCTATTTGGCTAGAGAGAACTCTCTTCACTTGCTTATTCTCTTGACTTGGATCTTCCCTTAGATTGTATAGAATAAACTCAAAATTGATTAAAGCTTAGCATATCAGAGAGAAGTGAGGTGAGAATGTTTGTAAATGGAGTTGGGTTCTCTTATAACGGTGATCAGACCTCTGAGTTATTACCTACTATTTTGATGGAGTGTTTTTACTCAAGTAAGAGGGGTGGAGGTGGCTGCCATGCAACACACTGACTCAGAGATACTATACTCTAGGTTAGCAGAATTATTTGTAGGCTAATGATGAATATTCACCCCTCCTAACACGAAATGTGCTGAAATTCACAAAATATCCTATTATTTTATTATTTTCCTACTAACAACTCAAATTATCGATAGTTTATGGTCTTGCTATTGATAGTCTTATAAGTCCGAAAAAAATTTTGAATATCTAAATAATATTTTCATCTTTAAATATGTTTTTTGTCACAGTTTTTGGTGGGTCGTTACAGGTGGCGTTAAAGTAGTTACTAAAAGCATTTTAATTAACAAGTTGTTAGTTTTATTGTTAAAGTTAACAACAAACTTAACACTTTATGTGATATTATTTCTTTTTTTTATTTTAATTAAATTAGGATTGATCTACTATTTGACTATTGAATTGGTGATTAAATTTAACATTCTTATTTGGAATCACCAATATGGCACAAATTAATAGTTAAATTTAACTTATTTAGGTGTCATTTAACAATCACTAACAACTCCACTTTTTGCTTATGTGGATAGTTAATTTTAGCACTACCAATGTGGATGCTCTTAGGGAGTACGAAAATAAAAATATAAAAATAAATGAGATATCAGCTTGACATCATCATGACATCAGATTCCTAATTCCCTCATGATATCAGTTTTAGGCAGGAAAAATTAACCCATCACTTAGCTAGTATTGTAAATATATATATATATATAGATTAGATGCATCTCTCACATGCTCCATGAGAATCTTTTTTTTTTTTTAAAGGGAATTTTCATTCACAACTTAACCAGTCCAATGAGAGATACAATCAGATAGAAAAAAAGGGGACACAATCAATGCAAAACTTATTATCACTTAAGGTAAGAGCATAAGCAGCTAAACGGTGGGCCATCACATTTTGATCTTTAGATCGGAAGAGCGTGAGTCAAATTCACCACTAATAATTCTATCACGAATATCTTGGATAATAGGAGTAACCGGTGCATCACATTCCTCATTTCCAAGCATTTACACGATCATCAGGTTGTCACACTCCACTTGCTTGAGTTTGAGATTATTGCGCTCAGCGAAGGCCAATCCTTCTTTCATTGCCATTGCCTCCACCACCTCTAGTCATGCACCTTCACGCCTCTTAGCAGCAAAACACGACACAACAATCCCCTGTTCGTCTTTCACAGCACCCCCTAACCACAACATTCCTTCCATATCTCTTACCACGGCCCTTATTGTTTCCACATACATTTTTCCATACGCACCGACTGCTCTCGCCCTCGGGAGCTCCTCTCTCCATTCTACCCAGCGCTGCTTGATAGTCTTCTATTTTCTTAGACCAGTAATTAATGTAAGATGGCAAATTATTTCCTCGTGCACATCTTCCACTGGAAGTTTTTATGCGCGCTTGAATAAATGGGTAAAATATTTTGTTGATTGTTTTTGTTTTTAACCTGGAGTTGATTGCATTAATAATTATACTGATTGTATAATAGCTTTTGTAAAGCAAATGATGAATTGATTCACCACATCTTTGAAAAAGTAGATCGAAATGCAAAATTGGGGATAATATGGCAATGCGAAATTGGACAATATAAAGGAAATTCAGTTCGAAATTCAACATTTTCTTTGTATCATGGTTGATAATTCTCCAATGAAAACTGTCACATCTTCTAAAATTCACAGGTCACCTAAAACCCACAATTGATGTGTGTGACAGAAGAGGTAGAGCCACTAGAAATGATTTCTATTGTTGTTGTTGTTGTTGTTATTATTATTTTGTTTTTATTTTTTGAAGTCACTTATGTGTTCTGGGTTAATGCTTTGCCCTAACTTATTTATTTATTTATTTTTAACCAAATTGTTAACAAGTTACTCACATTTCTACAATTGCACGTTTATGTATTAACCATATTGAGTTGGGAGATACATTGTTTTTAATGATTTCTTGATCCTTCTTACACTGAATTTGATATTGTGACTGATTATTACATTAGAAATAGCATATCTCAACTCGTGTTTGAAATCAGTCAAAACTATGGTGATTAGTGAGAGTCTAATGAAGAAGGTTAGATGTAAACATGTAGATTACAAACCTTGATTGGGATACGAAAATGTGTGTCGTTGTTTGCTGCGGAAGACGATAAAAAAATGGACTACAAAGATTTGACACCAAATGAACTTTAATTCATACCACAATAGACACCACTTGCATCTATACATATTTATTGATCAATATATATGAGAATGAGAGCTGCTCATCGGAAATTCATGGTATTTTAAGCGGAGATAAGATAAATGGCTTATTGATTAAAAAAAATTGTCAAACTTTACAATAATATATTATTTTTTTCGTGATAATTCACTTAATGCAGTTAATCATTAATTGATTTAGATGGATCTTGATAAAATATTTTTCTAGTGATAAATCTAAGAGATGAATATTGAGATATCGAACAATTGATTGCTAGATTATTGTTGATTTCCTTTTCACTAGTAAATTCTAATAAATAATGAACCCATGCAATTAAGTAAATCCATGAACTATCTCAAGTACATATATAAGAGCATTCACATTAGTAGTGTTAAACTAAATTATTAGTGAAATTATTAGTCAACAACTCAAAAAAAACCTATATTGGTGGGTGGTATTAAGGAAGTTGTTAATAAAAACTTTTACGTGAGTTGTTAACTTTAACAACAATTTTAATATTTTGATAAAATTTAATGTTTATGAAAAATTCTTTTTTAGTTACTTAATAAAGTTTGACCAATAATTTGTGAAAATGACGGGGCTCACCTTGACTTGAGTAGAGGTGGCGACCGTGTTTATGGAAGAAGAAAACAAAGAAACAAAAAAGACAGGAAAAGGAGGAGGAGGAGGATGAGGAGGAGGAGCGGAATAGGAGAAAGAACAAGAAGATCTATGGAGTTACTTTGACTCTAGTTGTCCCCTTGTGAGTGTCTATTGTTAGGTCATTATTGTTGTTTCAAGTCTCCGGTCCAGTGTCGAGCCTAGTGCTCTTGACTACCTATGTTGGTTGAAATATGCTTTTCTTGTGAGTGTTTTTTTTCTTGGGTTAAGTCTCCGATTACTGTTGTTATGGGTCTTGTACAACTTTGAAAATTTTAAAGTTTAAATAGTAGAATTTACGATAATGATCGCATATTTGGTTTGACATAGATTAATTGACTTACCCCACTGACACTGAGTATAATGTTATTATTATGCTCACCCTAACTTTCTTTCCTTACAAGTTAAGGGACCGGATGTGGTCAAGGCGACGAGCAGGGTCAACTAAATATTTTGATTAAATGATTATGTATTGTCTTTTTTACTAAATACTTTATCCATATTATATTTTGAACAATTATTTTTGTCGACGACTATAAGCATATATTTTGGGCATTATGTAATTAAAATGATCATCATGTTTCTGCACATATTCTATCTTTATTAACTTATCTATTTTAACAAAAAAATTTACTCATTAAATTCAAAAATGAAAAATGCTACTTTTAGTAGCGTTCCAAACTTTGAGAAATTGAAGCGTTACATTATATGTTCATTGCAACGTTTAAAAACTTGACCTTGATATATATATATATATATATACACACATAAGGAATTAAGTCTGTCATACTTTTTACTGCATTTTTTCTTTCGAAACAGTCTTAAGTGAGGTCATTTTAGAATTTTTAAATAGGCCAGATACGAGTAAAAATTATCATAACTTTTCCCGACCTAATTACCCGTTTAATCGGGCCGTTTTAATAAGATCGGGTATCCATGGGTATTGGGTTTGCATTTTTTTTTTGTAATACATACTAAGGTCACTTAACAGCATTTCATATCAAGTAAACACATAATAACTATAGAGGGAAAATTTGTATCTTCCATCTTGGTTTTGCTGATGATATTATCATCTTTTCAAATGGAGACAAGAGGTGTATTGAGGGAGTATGTGACATCCTGACTACATATCAAGGAGCATCTGGACAAAAAACAATGAAAATAAGAGTGGTTTCCTAATTAGTCACAAAGCATCTGCTGTTTCAAGGCAAAATATTAAAGAAATTACTGGTTTTGAGCAATTGGACACCCATTTTACCTATCTAGGAATTAAGCTTCACAAAGGAAGAAGTAAAAGGCAACTTTTCATAGGCCTAGTAGAACAGATCAAGAGGAGAGTGTCGGGATGGGAAATGAGGATTCTTTCACCTGGTGCTAAACTTACACTTATCAAGAGTGTGCTTTCTTCTATTCCAACTTACACATTACAAATCGCAAACCCTCCTAAATATATTTGAAAAGAGATAGAGTCCATACTGGCATAATTATTTTGGAGGGGGTTCTGATAAGGAAAGTAAATTCCACTGGGCAAAATGGAGTGAAATTTGTAAACCTTTGATGGAAGATGGAGTCAGTATTCAGAGAATTCAAGAGCTCGTTGATGCATTCTCAATCAAACTATGGTAGAAATTCAGGAATAACAAGAGTCTTTGGGCTAATCTGATGAATGATAAATATTGCAAAAATAATCAACCATCTCTCATTTCAGTTAAACCAATTGACGCTGGCATTTGGAAAAGGCTCAAAGGTTGTGAAGTGATTGCTGAAAAGTTTATTGGCTGAGAAATCGGTGAAGGAAATATGTGTTTCTGGCTGGATCAATGGGTAGGGGAAGATGCACTGAAAGATAGATTGCCATCCTATACTCATAGCAATTGCACTATCAGGGAGTTTTTCAGAAATGATTAATGGGATTGTGAAAAATTAATTCGATGTATTCCCTGGGAGGTAACTGAACACATCAAACAGATTCCGCTGGATACCTCAAAGAAAGATTTAGCTATCTGGAAGGCTAATGCATTTCGTACTTTTTTCATAAAAAGTGCTTGGAATCTTGTTAGAAAGGCCGGCACTAGACATTGTCTTGTGCTATTATTTGGCAAAAATCTATACCGCCTAAGATTAGCATTTTTATGTGGAAGCTTTGGAAAGGATGGATCCCCGTTGATATGGTGATTAGTCAATGATTAAATTTGTGTATTGTCTCTAAGTGTCAATGTTGCTCCTAGATTTAACTATTGAACATGTGTTCACGGATGGAAAGCTGGCGAGCAAGGTTTGGGAATATTTCTTTGCAAAATTCAGGATGACAAACACTCTTGGGAACTCGACCCAAGGTATGCTTATGCACTGGTTTTTCTCTAGTGAGTTTAGTAGAGTAGGACATATAAGATCTATTGTTCCCATTCTTGTTTTTTTTGTACATTTGGCTCAATCGAAATAATGCAAAGCATAATGGCATTACGATGAATGCTGAATCTATTATTAAGAGATTGGAAAACATGATGTTTGATTTGAGTTCTGTGGACTTGATAAAGACCAAGTGATAGGTTCTTTACTAGGTTGTTTCATTTCTCCATATTAATAATTTATTATGTGTTTTGTTATGTTAAAATATTTATTTATGTTTAGTTTATTTATTTGTATAGGAAAAAGGAAATAATTGAAAAGAATCGAAAATGGGTGGACATTGCAAAAAATTTAGAGCTTCGGTGTCAAAATGTTGGGAAACAAGACCTGAAGGACCAAAATGAAAAGGAAAAAAAGAGACAAGAACATGTGTGGCCGCACAGTGAACCGAGCAGCGCCCCAGCAGAACCAGCGATGCGGCCACACCGCTGGCTTGTGCTGCCGCACTGGACCATACGCACGTGAGAGGTTCCTATTTTCCTTGTTTCCTTAGGATTCTTTTATGCTATGCCTTGTACAATATTTTTAGTCTTTTTCTTAAGGTTTTTAGACTTTATATAAAGTGGTCAAGTCTTAGGAATAAACAAATCTCCACACACAACTCCATAGATTTTGTTTTTCTCTACATCAAAGATAAAGACCGGAGGAAGGCTAACTTCTTCCTTCCTCCGATTCGAGGGGATGTTGTTTCTACTTCTTGCTCTTAATTAATCAATTTTAGTAATGTTTTTCCTTGCTCTTTTGTGAGATTGATTATGTTGTTCTATTTTTCATGCTTATAAATATTGATTTTTTTATCTAGTTTAAGCTACTACGTTAAACAATTGATTTTCTATTGCTAGATTTAGGAATTCAATCCTTAATTGTTGTTTCTCCTAATTCTTTAGTAGCAACTAATGATTGTTAATCATTATGGATTATGGATAACACAACCTAAGTTAAATAGATCGAGCTTGTGAATTTATTGCTTAGATTAACTTATTTTTCCAATTCTTCATGCAATCGTTATTCTAAATCTAGAGAACTTATTCTAGGTTGTCCAAACGATTAGGTTTTATTGAAAAGCTTATTTCGATTATATATACTTAAGGGAAAATCTGGGTAGCATAGCTTCTTGTTGCCTAGAGTTGATAGTCTTGCAAGAAAGTAGAAACACTGTTGCAATTGATTAGTATCTTTTATGTGAAGTGCACAACTGAACCAAGAACCGGAGTTAACATTCATCTTTTTATCTTCTTACTTTTGTTTCTGTTTTAATTGCTTTTATTATTTTCTTTAGCTTTTAGTCCAATATTTCATAAAACCCCTCATACTAGTTGACACGAAGCACTTAGATTTATCCAATGTTCTCTGTGGGTTCTACCCTTACTCTCCGCTTCGACAAGTTATTTTAATTTAGTAGAGTAAGATATTTATTATTTTGGCGCATTCGACACGCAACCAAGTTTTGGCGCCATTATCGGGGAACGGTGTGATTAATTTGAGTATTCTTCTGTTAACTAGTTTTATTTTTATAATTATTCTATTATTTTCTTTATTTTGGATAACCAATATCTGATCCTGTAATCAAAATCTATTGTTGTGTTTAACGCATAGATCGAACAGACTTTGCGCAGGTCGAACAGACTATAAAGGGTTCAAGGACAACAACGTGCTATTAAAATGGACCCATAACAATTAGCCACTTAAAGGCTAGGTCGAGCCAACGACATTAAATGGAGGCTCTGCTTGGGAGGCAACCCAAAAAGGGAGTATCTTTATTTTGTTTTTAGTATTATTTCCATTAAAGTGTTTAAAATTTTTAGTTGTGCATTATTTGTGAATAAAGGTATGGGTCTTTGGTAAGGAAGTAAGGTAACTAGTTATTCTTAAAAAAAAAAAAAATTGGCGAAATTCTGCAGCACTCCTGGTGCTGGCTCACTGCTGAGATGGTGCGCCCGCACCACGCCGTTATTCTTAAAAAAAATATATTTGCCAGAAAAAAAATCCAGTAGTGTGCCCGGTGCGGGCACATTGCTGGTTTGGTGTGCCCGCGTCAAGCCGGCGAAATAAAAAAAATTTGCGTTTTCTTTATTATTTTCCCTCTTTCTATTTTGTTTGATTCTACATTGAGGACAATGTAGAGTTTAGGTGTGGGGGAGGAATTACTTCTTGTCTCATATATTTTTCATTACTTGCTTTATACGTTTTTGCTGCTTTCATTGTTCAGTTTCGTGTTTTTATCCTTATTTTTTTAAAATCTCAGTTGGACATGAAGCAACAACTTGTTAATTTCAGAAATTAAAAGAGTGGTTGATTAGTTGGAATTAGGATCTTGAGCAATGCTAGAGTAAGAGGAAAAAAATAATAAAATTGTGATTTTGACCTAGAGAGATTCATAACACGATTGAATGAGTGATCTCGCGCCTTTTATTTATTTGCTTTGCCTGGAATTGGTTGTGATTGGATTAGGTTGACAAATTTAACCACGTGAGATTTTTGAGCCTTAGACTGACATATCTTTATTCAGTCTCACTTTCTTTGTTCTTGTGTGATATTTTTCATGGATTTGTTTCTCTAGAACTTGCTTTATTTCTTTTTTTAGGCTGCATTGCTACATGCATGACATGAATATGATTAAGGCACTCTTTCTTGTTTAGCTACTTTAGCTAAAAGCCTACCTTATCAATTAATTATCCTTTGCATAACTCCTTTGAGCTTTATGACCTATTTTTTTCTTTACACCCCATAATACTAGTCTTGAGCCAAAAATAATATATATCCTTATCTTAACAATTGACAATTGGATTAGTGATTTTTTTTTTTTTTGCTTGGAGTGGGTAAGAAATAAGTGTGGGGGAGGAGCAGTTGTTATTGATAAGGTAATGAGTTCAATTTAATAATGTATGTGCTGGAGTGGTTTGATTATGTGAAAATCAAAAGAAAGAGTTGATGAAAAAGAGTGAAGAAGAAAAAAACAAAGAAGAGGAGAAGAAAGGGCAACAAGAAAAAAAAAGAGAGAAAGGAGAAAGTGACAAGAGAAAAAGAGGAAAAAAACTCTTGTCTTGTGAGAAAGAATTGAAATAAATGGTGGATGCCATTTAAAATAAGGGCTTGAATTATCTTTGAAAGTTGGGATGTGCTATTATTGTAGAGGTGATGCGATACGCTTTGAAAAGATGAAGGGAGTAGTGGTTCCACTAGAGATATGTGCTTAAATGTTATAAATTTGGTATTCTACTAGTTCCAATGGTTCATTAGCCTCATTTCTCAAATTTTTCCCGCATTAACACTTAGCCCCATTACAACCCTTAAAAGACCTTTTGATTTGTGTTATACATGTGCACCTAAGTGGTGAAAAATGAGAAATCTTACAAGCCTATAGCAGAACTATCCTGTGGAAAGAATCTTGAGCGTAAACACTTAACCCGTAAACAATTGAGCGAAGAGCGGATTTATCTGTAAGGGTCGGGTTAACCAGTTTATACTATTCCAGGTATAAGTTATTTTTCATAATTCTAAAGGTTGCTTGAGTACTCTTGTTCATGAAATTTTATAAGTTTCAAAGGGTTAATTTTTATTTAAAAAAAAAGATAAAAGAGGGAAAATTCCCATGACTCTTGCATTGCTTGGGAGCCTTTTTATTAGGTAAGCTACCTTAATTTTCCATGAGCATAATAATGAGTTGTTTGCCTTGTGTGTAACCAGAAGAGTCCAATGTTTGTGTTTTGTTTTGTGCGTTGTTCGAGGACGAACAACAAATTTAAGTGTGGGGGAATTAAGCAGTGGAAATGAGATGAAAATTATGCGGAATCAATCAAGGTGCAAATAAAGGTTCAAAAGAAACGGTGGATTTTATTTCGAGAAATCAAAATTCCACCGGGCTTTATTAAGATCAATGTGGCGGCCCTTAGATGTGAGGAATCGGGCTCTTTAGCAGGGGGATGATTGATGATAAATAGTCTTGGTGATTTGGTTGAGGGTTTTCAATGCTAGTTGGAAGGAGGGAAGTTTAATCGAAGCTATGCTTAAATCCATCTCCTCCAACTTGGATCTCTGTCTCAAATGCAAGGAACTGAATATCCTAGTGGAAACGGATTGCATAGAAGTAGTTCTTATCCTTCAGAATATTAAAGTTGGGCTTTGGAAGTTCAACTTGATCATCAGGAATATCCGTAATATGACAACAGAACTAAATATTTCCTATCACCATATTTACAAGGAAGGTAATTCGATTGCATATCTTTTTGCCACTGAAGGATTCAAGACAAAGACTTCCAAGAATACGAAACCACCGGAATGTCCTCCTCATATTGGTGATGCTATTAAAAAGGAAAAAGACCAACCTTTCCTCAGACCAGTGGGTTAAATGGCGGTGCATTGATTTGCCCATTCTGGTCTGATTCATATTTAAAATGGTTGCATTGATTCCCTTCTTTTCCATTCTAATCTTTCCCACAATTCCAGGGTATTCTCCTCTCTGCCGTTTTCCAAATCCAGTGAAATTTCTCTCGAGCCTCTCATACACAAGCTGGCAAAAATCCATTGAGACTTCGTGATTAATTATCCCTTATCCGCTCCAGAACTTCTCTCTATTTATTTGTTTCCCGTTCCAATCTCTAACACACATTAGACCCTTTCCTCTTATCTTCTCTTCTAACTTTTACTATGGCTTTTTCGTTGTCTGCCCATGGAGTTTTTCACTTGGACCAGCCCCTCCCACCATGGATTAAAGTGATAGTCCCGAATAGGGTGCCTTTTGCCTGGGCTGTATCTCACCTTAAAGTCTGTATTTTCCTCATTGAACATGCAACCTTCGTCTTTGAGACGGAGAGAAAGGACATAGACTTAGCTTCTTGCAATGTCTCAGTGGAACTTTGGCTTCTCAATGTGTTTCTTCAGAGATTCGCTCAATGGACGTGCAAACAAGGCAACAGCTACTCCCCAAAAGTGCACCTGAAGGCAGATCTGGACATTGTTCTTGAGCTGTACTCCTATGCAAAGGCTTGGTATCCACGTCCATCCTCTTTTTTGGCCATGAAACAAATACTTCTAAATGCTGAAATTTTTTAGGAGGAGCACCACGAATGTATCCCAGATTCTATCTTACTGGATGTTCCCTTACAGTCCTCAAAGACAACTGGGTTGGCGACTATTCTTCAATCGTATCCAAAAGGAAAACTCTGCCTATTTGTGTGTTTTTACCAATGCTCATGTGGAGAGGCTTGGTTTTGGAAATCTTCGTGATGAAGATATTGATTTTGTGCCGTAAAATGATGTGGTTGGCCGTGGGAGATGGGTGATGGGTTCCATTAGTGCATGGGCGTATTGGAAGGATTATGTGAATGATGATTTTCCTTAATGTGCTTTGTTTTCTGGATGTAGGTGTTCCTAGCGGCAACCCAACTTTCTCCCTTTTCATGGCTTCTGTCGTTCCAAGTTGCGTTGGTTATTTTCTGGGTGTTGCACTTTAGTTCTCTGATTGTTTTTGTTTATTTATTTTGTAGCGTCTGTTGTTGTGTTTTGGGCTCCTTGTTGGCATGGACGTAGCCATGATTTTGTGTTAGTGCGGTCGGTCACGATTGCAATGTTGCTAGGTGTTGGTAGAATTTCTAATACCATAATATAATTAGTTATATTTTAGTGATAAGCACGGTAACTTGACTTGATTTGGACGTATTATGGTGACTAGATTAATAGCTGAAAATAGGACGACAATCATTTTAAAATTTTGAAATCGAAAGTGAGAAAGTAAAACGAATTAAGAGAAATTTAAAATTGGATTTGGTTGGGGGCTAGTTGAAGTAACGTTAAAAATTTTGATATAAAGTTGACTATGCAAGTAGATTAAGTGAACTAATATACATTGGGATAAATAATGTTTTTTCTTTTAATTATTTTAGTAATCCACTAGTTAGCTTACAAATATTTTTTTTAAAAAAAAAAAAAAGAGAAAAAACAATTAAACAAGAATTTCAAAGCAAAATTAAAATATTGTCCTTTAAAGTTAAAATAGTTGTACTAGGCCCAACAATCAACCTATTTTACTACCAGCCCACAAAAGTAAAAGTAAGGGCGATATTGTAATTTCAGTGCCTTTCATCTTCTTCCCTAATTCCTGTGCCATTTCCCTTTTAGGCAAATCAACCGAAAGCTCCTCTGTACATCTTCGGGCGGCTCTCAATCTTTCACAACTTAAAATTTTTCCCCAAAATCCAGTGCGGTTAGGCGACCGCACTGGTCCTCAATTGGCTCACTCAGTGCTTGTTGGACCCTTTGGTTGTATCTTTATTTTCCCCAAAAAAAAAGCATAATAACTATTAGTTAACAACAATATAATCAAAACATTGCAGTTTAATGTGACTAATCTTATATTACTTAACATTTCATACTAATGTTAGATATAATTTGATTTGCTATCTTCCTGTGCAACAAATGGATGAAAATCTAGTTGACACGAAAAATAAAATAGGAGTCGGGCTATATCACTTGCCAAAAGAGAGCTGTACGTCAAATTTAATTTTTTTTAGAAAAAAAAATGGAGTAAGAGGATGCAAATGTCAAGATTGGTTAAACCAGCCGCTATTTTGGGGATGTATATAACTAACTTGTAAAGGCTTTTCTTGATAATTATGTTGACGTTTTAAGATAGAATTCTAAATTTTAAGATAACCATATAATAACGCTTAAAATTGAGTTGAACCATAGTTAAAAATTAGTTGGTTGTGTCAATAATAAATCCGTAAATATCAGCCGTATACTTTAATTAGTAATCTTAAGGATCATGAATTAGAGTCAGGTTGAAGGACCTTGTCATAATCTGAAGCCATACTAAGCAGTAAGGAATAATTATTTAAATGACTATTATCTTTATGCCATTTGATCTTTTCATTTGAAAGTTTAATGCTTTCCAGTTTTGCTAAGAAGAATTGATTACTCGGTGTCATAATCTCTGAAATATCTCAATTGTATATCCAACTATGGAAACAAGGAACAACACTATCTTAATGGCCATCCTTTCATTAATTTTTTTCCCATTTTTTTTATTAGTTTAAATATGAATTGATGCTCCAACCCACGATCGATATATCGTATTTCTACCAATGGTGAAAACGACTCACTACTCATGTATGCATATACGTACACCGTACTGGTCTTTCTATACGATATAATTAGATCTTACATACTAACGACACACTACTCATGATTAGGATGTTTTTCCCTTTATTTTTTGTTTTTTCTAACATAAAGCTAATTGCTTCTCCTTCTATTGTACAATTAATCTTGTCAAGAAAATAGCTATTCTACCAATGGTGAAAACGACTCAATACTCACGTATGCATATACGTACATGGCACTGGTTTTTCTGACATGCCTCACTCCTAGTATCTCTAATATACTAGAAATGTAACGTGCGCCGACGATGAATTCTAACTAGAAGTTAGAATTTACCGCAAAGCCTCATTGATTTATTAAAAATTCCTAGAAATTTTGGCAGCATCTCCTCTATTTTATGAATAAACCACCCTGCATGACAAGAGTTTACCAAACCCATACTCCAACACAATTCAAAACCTCAACCGACCACCACAACATACCAAGTCAAATATATATCATAACATAACGAACTCTACATAAAGATATACATTACAAGATATACTAGTCTCATTCTTTTCTCTTTAATATACATAAGCATGCCAACACATCAAAATGTATTTCACCACATCAAAACATATTTCCTTGTTATATTTCTAGTTGATCATGCCAACCTTATCAAAAGGCTCGTCTCCAAAATGGATCCCAAGTATTGCTCAAACTTCAGTTAATACCTGAAAGGGGAAAAATTGAAAAAGTATTTTCGTGAGCATTAACGCCCAGTGAGTTGAATGCTAAAAAAAATTGACATACTTTTAAGCAGAACACATTTGTCACTTTTATATTCATCCAAACAAATCATAAGAAATTCATCTTGAATCAAACATTTATAAAGTCATTGCAATGCTAGAACATTATGAAAATCTTTTCATTTCAATACCATCATAGAATTTCCCCCAAAGTGTATCTAACATCTCATAATCATGATATCAAGTCATACGCACGTAGACACCAGCTTGGGTCATAGGTACCTTATGACTCCTCCGCCCTATGCGGCACAACAAACAGCTTGAGCCATAACTAGCACATAGGCCCCTTCGCCCGTAGGCAGCACATTCTTAACATTTGATACAAATTTGGGGAACTTTCAAATCATGCATCTTTGAAAAATTCTTAAATATCACAATTTCAATTTGATAGACTTCTTGAATGAACGAAAATTTTCAAAAATCCATAAAAGCATTTTATTATACATTTCATATCATCATATAAAATCGAACATAACAAACTTTATTTAAAAAAGATTAGAGAAAATTCCACTCACTGGCTATTTATGCGATTTAGTTTGGTTGGTAAGCTTTTCCAACCTCTTCTGTGTCCCCTGTAATATAAATTGATAATAGAATCAATAATCCATTATCCTATTTCATCCATCAAACATAACTTAATTTCTTTACACTTCTTTTCTCATTTCTTTTTCACTTATGTTCTTCATAACATATTTCACTATTTAAAATTTTCTCTATTTAAAATAAAGTTTATCGACATAACATTTCCTTTAGATTACAAATTCTCTATTACATTAACTTTCCCAAGATTTCTTCATTTTCACATTAAACATATAGTTATCCCTCCTATCTAATCATTCTAGATTTTATTCCATTTTAAAATTATAATAATGTCACATAGTAAAATCTTAAATATCCACTAGAAACAATAACACTAACTTTTCATATTTAAACATTAATCATTATCCTTTAATAAGATTTTCTGTGCTTGCTTTCAAATATTAAACCATTCATTACTTTCATTGAATTTTAACTTCACCAAACTTGTCCATTACCATAATATCAGTTCCTAAAACCATAACAAACACTTATATAAAATCTCAACTTATTTCCTCCATATAAATTTCATCTTACACTAACCTATCATAAATTCTTATAATAACCTCAAAAACCTCAAATTTCATAATCAAATGACGATTTGATGCGTCTCTACATGTATTAAATAAAATTATAATTTAATATTAAATGTTCTTAAAATTTCCATAAACCCTATTTTCTTAAATTTACATAAGTTCAAAGTCTAAGAGCCAAAAACACTTACTTGTTCTTTGTATTCTCCTTCCCAATATTCTTCCAACTCTTCTTTTTTTCCTTTTTTTTTTCTTTGGACGTAAGAATTCGGCAAAGACCTTTCTGCATTCTTTGCTTTCCCTTTCTTTCTTATTTGCTTTGTTTTGTCTTTTGTTTGTTTGTATGATATATATATATATATATATATATTATATCAAATGGCCAAGCTCACCGAATTATCTGGAGCCGACTTGATTTTCATGCCCTTTTTTTAACCATTAATCTTATGTTTATATTTAATTTGATCCTTATGTTTTTAATCTATTACGCGGAATGGAAGAATAAAAAGAGTTGGGATGTCACACTTTCTATATGATATAATTAGTAAATTAGATCTTACATACTAACGACACACTACTCATGATTATGATGTTTTTCTCTTTATTTTTTGTTTTTTCTAAACGTAAAGCTAATTACTTCTCCTTCTATTGTACAATCTTGTCGAGAAAATAGCTACCCACCTTTTCATCCTCTTATTTGAGAACTTTTTCTTCTATCATATTAGGACATACCATTCTTTCTAAAATATTATCTTAATTTTTACTTACAAAAAGTTTTAAATACAATCTGTTGGTACTATAGTGGTACCGGCAAATGAAGTGACAGAATGAAGGGACGTGTTATAATAAAGGGTAAATGTTGATTTTCCTATTGGGACGAATCATAAAACTGGTACAAGTAAATCAACTGCTGATATTAAAAAAATAATAATTAGAAATAAAAAAAGACTTTAACTATTACAATAAACTGTGACGATGTCTCTTTTACTATTAATTTGTGAATTGTGAATTAGTAAGATAAAAATGATTTTAGACAAGGGTGATCGTTCAAGTAATAAAGAGTTGCCCTTACTATGCCCCTCTCTAGAGTTCCCTAGATTGCATTTAAAAAAAAAAAAAAAAAAAGATAAAAATGATTTTATGTTAAAATTTTACCTAGATTAGGTTGCATTCATTAGTTCAGTTATTTAATTAATATTTAATAGTATTTTGAAGTTAAATATTAAAATTGTGAAATTAAATTAATATTAATTCTATAACGTTTTGTAGTGCTTCGTATCCTATATTACAATGGGTTTGTTTATAAATACATGTTGTACAGCAAAGCGATTCATTTTGGCTTTCTTTGCTACATCACACCCATCTCCTGATACTTTCCGTGATTTTTTCTATGAAACCCAGGGATGCAAGCACCTCATTGGCTCCTGGGTTCCATCCCTGGGTTCCTTAGAAGTGCTCCACTTTCCATTATATGATTATCATCACGAAGAATACAAATCGATAAGAATACAAATATTCTAGTTTCTATACTAATAAATAACAATACATATATAAGAAGCGTATCAATTACGTAAGAAATTCTATCATTATGAGATAGACGTAATCTTGATGATTTGCCTCCTCGTACAAGAGGTTATTAAGTAATAATTCCATGTCCAATGGTATGTCTCGATATTTTCTTAACGGTGAGAACCCTTACTTGGCAGATCCCTCGGATCGAATTGGTAGAAATCAATATCTGCAATGATCTGTATCGAGGAATGGTGACCTGCAACTTTCTTGCTAGGAGATATATATTGCACCAAGAGCACTTCATCCGTGGGACAAAATCGAAACCCTAGTGGCAAATTGAACTGCGAAAGCGGGTCCATACTAACAGCCATTTCTTTTTGACAATTTCTATAGGGGGGAGATGGACCAAGAAGAAACTCGAATTCATTTAAGAATCAAGTCATTTTGGGCACATGCTAGAACATACAGGAAGATAGATGAAGTTAAGCGGAGGACCAAGAGCATGAATCTTGAAGATTAGAAATTAGAATTTTTTGCTTCTGCATGAGTAATTTTTTCAATGTAACAGCCTAGAAATTAACTTTATTAAAAAGACAAGAAACCACCGGTGTTTGTTTCTTTAGAAAATTTTCAGCTGTAGATGTTCTCTTTCTTTTTTTTTTTCTCCTTTTTGAGAGTGCAACGTTAAAAGTGGAGCCAAAAAATGAAACGAAAAGAAACTCTCAATAAAATATCAGCTATTTTTGGGTATTTTCGACGCTCTTCCGATCCCCAATCTTTGAGGTTAGTATCGGCTGGGTTCCCAACTTTTTTTTCAATCCGCTGGATCCCCAACCTTTCGTTTATTCGCTCAATTGGTCTTTTTTTTACGGTTTTGGCCAATTTTTCCATTAATTCCTTTATTAAATTACCATTACATCCCTTAATTCCCCCGGTAGCACATGGGGGATCCCCCACCCCTCTTGTTTTAAATATTTTTATATTATTTTTTTTATATTTTAAAAGTTTTTAATTTAAAAAAATAAGGGACATATTTGTAATTTAATAGATGAATTAACGGAAAAATTGATAGAAACTGTAAAAAATGATCATATATGCAAATTAATAAAAGGTTAGAGATCCAGCGGGTTAAAAAAGGATTAAGAACTTCACCGATACTAACTCTAAAGATTAGGAACGATACGTGAAATTAACCTACTACTTTTTATTTATAGGTGAATTGTTGACCTGACGCTTAATTAATAGTTTCTCTTCCAACCCCGGCACCCTTTGAATCTCTAGAAATCATGTCCAGTTGCCGGCTACTGGAGTCACACATGTTCAGTTTTCAGCTTTTGTAATTTAGTCCTTTAGGTACTGATTTAGTTATATTTTACTCAATTTATATTCAATTATTATTAAATTCAATTCACTTGATTCTCTAACTGTTTCAAGAATTGCTCGATGTTAGATAAAAGTAGAAATCGATACCGAAGCCTACACAAAATGATACGACAATTTTTTCTCAAGCTGAACTAAACGTACAAGTTTTCCTGAATTTTTAATTGCGTGTCAACTTATCCATTATCACTAAAATCTTTAATTAATTTATTTTATTATGGACGAATCTTTATTAATAGACCATAGTAATATAATATAATAACAGCATTAAAAAACCAAAATAATTAGGGGGGAGCTGTTACCCATTATTATCTTTTTCATTTTCAAACAAGTCATGTGGTGGCATAAAATAATCAGCAGGTCCAATTTATACTTCTGTTTTTCCTATAAATGGGATATATATTTTTGTGTTCTTAAGAAAAGGAAGAAAGAGAATGTGGAAGAAGGGTTACCCAACATGTACATTCTCCTAGATCAAGGTTATTTTCTTCCTAATTTCAATTTCTGGAGTCAAATCTTCACTGGGAGAAGGAAACAAAGCATTAATTGACGTTAAAAAATCAGATTTCCCGGATGGGTTTTTCTTTGGGGTGGCAACTTCTTCCTATCAAGTCAGTTTTGGTTATTTTCTTATCCTCTTTTTCAGACTATATATTTTGCAGAAACACTTTGATTTAGTAGGGTTCCAGTATCTTGTAATTTCAGATTGAAGGAGCATATTCGGAAGATGGGTGTGGACTTAGCAACTGGGATGCTTTTTGTCGGGTAAACGGTAGAATATTCATTTCTGATTATAAATTGCAATTTCCCCTTTCTCCATTTCAGTTCCTCTGCTTTTTACTCTGTGGTTATTAATTACAGGTAGCATTGCAAATGGAGACAGCGGTGATGTAGCTGAAGATCATTATCACCGTTACATGGTACACTTTACATGTTGTCATTTTTACAAATAGTTTTAAATACAATATGGTGAAGTATGCATGAACCACAGGAAGACATTGAGATACTGCATTCTCTTGGGGTCAATGCTTACCGCTTTTCGATTTCATGGAGTAGAGTTCTCCCCAGTATGCATTTTCTCTCTTTTTGGAATTAAGGGCCTCATTAACCTATATTATATATCGTTTGGATATTTCTTGTCTTGATAATGACTTTCTGGTTATGGAGGAGGGAAGTTTGGTGGAGTAAACCAAGCAGGAATCTTGTTCTATAATAAGATTATAGATAATCTCCTGCTCAGAGGTACCGTATGGAATTTTGCTACTACTCTGGGCTTGCACCCATTCAAGTAGCTTGTATTAGTAATCAAATTCGTGGTCTTATATAATGATGCAGGAATTGAGCCATTTGTGACCATTCACCACTTTGACTATCCTCAAGAACTTGAGGACAGATATATGGGTTGGCTCAGCCCTCTAATGCAGTATGTACTCATTTGTGTTTGAATTGTACAAATTACCTTGTGTGATTAGAAGGCAAGTTGTGGCTTTGCAGGGACGATTTTGTTCATTTTGCTGAAACGTGTTTTCGGAGTTTTGGTGACCGAGTGAAGTATTGGAGCACCATCAATGAACCTAACTTATTAGCAGAATTTGCATATGAAAGGGCGACTTATCCACCTGCTCGTTGTTCGCCACCATTTGGTAACTGTTCAGCTGGCAATTCAGATGTTGAGCCTTTGGTTGCTGCACACAACTTGCTACTGGCACATGCCAAAGCAGTTGAACTATACCGCAAGCATTTTAAGGTAAGTGTTGGTAATCAATTAGGATGGCAGATGATTATGGTAATTGAAAAGTGTAGTTTTTAAACTTATTGCAAAAATTGACATTGATCGATGCAGTCTGAACAGGGTGGTGTGGTAGGCATTGTTGTACACTCCTTTATGTACAGACCATTAACCGATGATAAGCTGGACAAGGAAGCTGCTGATAGGGCATTGGCTTTTAATATGGCTTGGTAAGGGTATTAATCACTATCAGTAGTAGCTTGAAAGATAAACTTTGTACAACGCTGCACTAGATCTTCAAATGGTATAAACCTTGATCAATGTGATCTAATGGTTTACGGCACCAAGTTAAAGGAAAAAATACTGATCCTCAAATTTTACGGGCCTAGTTTCTAATATGAGATTTCTCGTTTCTCATTATAAAGGATTTTGGACCCAGTTGTCTTTGGAGACTATCCTCCTGAAATGCGTCGTTATCATGGAAGTGAATTGCCAGAATTTGCCTCAGAAGAAAAAACGCTTTTAAGAGATAGCATTGACTTTATTGGGATAAACCATTATGGTACCTTATATGCAAAGGACTGCATCCATTCCAGTTGCATTTGCAATGATTCCAGTTGTACCAAAGGCAGTGACCGCGCAATCCGTGGATTCGTGTACACTTCTGCTGAGCGAGATGGTGTTCCAATTGGAGAACCAGTATGATGCTGATTTTTTCTCATTTCAATATAGTTCATCAATTTGGATCTCATGAAGAAGCTTTTCTGTTACAACTATAATAATAACTAGAAACAGTATTCTTGTCCTTGTTAAGACGACATACGTTCATTTTCCTGCAGACAGGAATGACTCGATTTAATGTTGTTCCACGGGGCATGGAGGAGATTGTTGATTATGCTCAGAAGAGATACCTTAACAAGCCTATGTTTGTGACTGAAAATGGTAAGTGGGTACCCTTTCTTGTTTGGGAAATATTTAGTATTCTCATGTCCTTGGTCTGTTTATGTGCATTTTATTACAAGGAAAGCTAAACATAGATGCAATTTTAGGTTATTCGACACCCCGAGACGAAGTTGACAACTATCATCATGATGTCAAACGAATTGATTTCATCAAATCTTATCTTGCATTTCTAGCTCAAGCTATAAGGTAAAGCATTAGCGTTTCGCTTAATACTTTACTTGCATATGTCGAATTCAAGTTTACTTCTGATATATATGTGCACTTGAGATGTAAACTTATGGGTGGGTCGTTAAATTTGTGCTTGCAGGAAGGGAGCCGATGTGCGTGGATATTTCATATGGACATTGATGGATGATTTTGAATGGGCAGATGGATATGCCATTAGATTTGGACTTTATCACGTTGATCGTCGTACGCTGAATAGAACTCCGAAGCTCTCTGCTAGTTGGTTTCAAAATTTCTTGAGTACTTCCACTATCGATTTGAATGATGATGATATATCCACTAATTGTGGTAATGTGCAATGTTATATTTTATAATTTTTATGACATACATATTATTACTATAATAATAATAATAAAATGTGTAACAAAGTATGTTAAATTTTTTAATGTGTGAACATGCTATGTATTTTTTAATGTGTGAATTCTACGATGTACGTATTTTGTGGATGAATTTTATTAGTTTCCTAATTCAAAATGTTTGAAGCCAAGAAATCACCTCCGGCGGCAAGCACCCCGAGTCGTACCCATTCTAGGTTTTTTCATTTGGATAATGTTGAATATTCACTACATTTCGTGTCCACCCCATTGAATTACTTATATTTCACAAAACTTACTTAAATATCACGATAGTTTCGTGAAATACAAGTAATTTAATGGGGTTAGATAGGATGTAAACATGAGATGTGGTGAATGTGTAGTATTATCCTTCCAACTTTTGCAATTTAATCCTTTAAAGTTCTGATTTTGTTCTATTCAAAGGGTTCTAACAATAAATGAATTTAACAAATGCATTTAACAAAGAATCACGTTCAGTAGATCAAAACGATAAGCAGAGACTTCTTTGATGAATCTGGTGGATTCCATCATATTGCAATCCACTAGGAAGTTAATTAACCACGTTAGACAAACCAAGCCATTAATTTGATGTGTGTGAAGATAAGAACCGATCAAGTATGATTGTATAAAAAAATTATGGAAGTTTTTTTTTTTAACTATAGCAGGATTCTTTCCTATTAGATAGATCTTTGTGAAGTGATTCATTGCAAGGTGCTCGTTCATCTCTCTTTCGGTCTTTCCCAAGTTGTAATCTTATTGCCTGAATTTGAGGTTTATGAAGCAACTTACATAGACTGGCTAGTTTATGCACCTAGTGTGTTAGTCATGTCACGTGACTATATAATATCATATGATGCTATATATATGTTGTTAGATCATTTTTACTTGTTGTGTAGTAGTTATTTTTCAATTCAAATTATTTTAATGCGTGAGTTGATGGCAGCATAAAGATACCATTTACTGGTGTTAGAATGGAATTGTATAAGTAGAATTATTTATTCAATAAAACTGTTTGGATGACACGACTATCCCTAGATATTTGGAAAGAGCAATTGATATAATAACACTTGAAACTTCTCATATTTTCAAACTCGAGTGTAAGTCTCTAGATTGCACAGAGATCCAATCAATGGCGGAGCCAAAGCCTCTAATGAGTAGGGGCACGATGTAGTTACTAAAATTTCCAAAGATAACGTAACAATGTATTGAAGTACATCAGTTATTATTTTTTTTTTTTCTTGGTTTATAAATTTTACTTAGTCATCTTAAAGAAGATGTGATCGAGAATATTTACGTGAATAATACATAGCAAATTTTGTATATCTTGTACGTATAAATACCACCTCTCCTTTTGTATAATGATATAAAAAAACAACAATTTTAAATTCTTAGGGCACCCCCAACCCATGCAAACCTCCATTTTGGAGCACAAAACCCCACCCAGCGCACGGTATTTTGCAGCTGCTACAACGCATCACTGTAGCAAATGTTATCTTTTTGGCATTTCCGTTTATTTACAGAAATGCCATTGAAACTTAATTTTTTTTTTAAACATTTGACGCATAACGTGTATTTCTTCACATATTTTCTTTTCTTTTTTTCTTTTTTTTTTTAACATTTAACGTGTAACGGCTATATATGCTTATTATTTGTAGTGACGCTATCTCTTTTCATCTATTTGCACCTTTTATCATCTATTTGCACCTTTTATTTTTGAGTTGGTCTTGTATTCTAGTGTCTAAAATGAATGTATTGCCTGAGTACAAGTCGTATAAAATGTTGGTCTAATTGCGTTCGACTATTAATATAATGCGTAATTATTTATTTTTGATAATATATTAATTGTTGGAAATAAAAGAAAAATAGAAAAAATTAGTTATAGAGAACGTATAGATGTGGGTTGGAGAAATTTTTTAAAGTAAAGATTGCTATATTGTATTTTAAAGTATCGGTGCTGTAAAATAGAGTATAAGGTTTGGGGATGCCCTTACCCCATGAATAAGATCCAAAAAAGATAGTTAAATAAAATCTAATTAGATATAGGCAATAAAAACTTTTTAATTTACACCATCTAATCTAAACATCTATTAAACTAGAACAACTTATGCCAATTAACACCAAAATCATGACAATTGAAAACATTAAACAAATAGGGAAAAAAAAAAGAAGAAGAAGAAGACGTCAGATTTCAGTGGGCCTTCTCCCCAACTACCTCTGCCGCCAGTGGATACAATGATTTTTTTTCAACTGGGTATCACAAACAGTTTTTGGGCCGTCGCTTTATAATATGTGGCTAATTACTGATCACAAGTAGTTAAATTAAATTAAAAATCAGATGTAGTTTCATATAATTTTAGTTTATATATATATATATGGCAGCTCATGATTGGTAGTTGGCTCCTTTTATTGAACCCTATTTGGCTCTAAAGAAAATGGAGTATCGATGAGGGGAATTTATAGATAAAATTTGATGCATGTATAGTACATTTGACGTAATCTTTTTTTTCTATGTATCTTATTACTTTTAAATTAATGATAATAATCACATAAAGCATATTACATATGTCAAATTTTGATGTACTTATTCTAAATTTTTAATGCAAGAGCATGTTATCATATATATAGTAAAAATTAAAACAAGTAAAAATGGAAAACTGTTTGAGGTACAATTGATGGCCGTATAATTTTTCCTTGAATTTTATTAATTAATATCCAAAAGTCAAAATCTTGAAGCCCAAGAAATCACGTCTAGTCTTCCGATCTCCTAGAGTCGCACCCATGTCAAGCTTTCAACTTTTGCAATTTAGTCGTTTGAGTTTTGGTTTTATTCTATTTTACTCTATCTCTTTTCAATTGTTAACTTTTCGCTTTATATTCCCGATTAATGCATGAATTACTTGATGTAAACTAAAAATAAAAAATATAACAACAGAAATCAATTAGATTTGAACTTGTATGAATTAGGTAAAAATAGATGTCGAAATGATGGTGTAAAGATCTGCAAGAGAATCTTCAATTGTCTATTCATCGTTGACAAATCTTTAGCATAGCTTGATATCAATGAAGTTTATATATATTAAAATACAGGATAGTTGGTCAACTCTATTTTTCCAGCCTAAAATTGATAAGTTGTGCGGTACCTTTTATTTTTTATTTTTTTAAATTCTTAATATTTGATTATTATAGAAATTGTCTTGAAATTGCTTGGAAACATCATTTTATCCCTAATTCCCCATCTCTTCCGTCTTCATCTCAATCTACCATTTTTACTCTCTCTCTCTCTCTCTCTCTCTCTCTCTCTCTCTCTCTCTCACCACACAATTAATATAGCAAAATTCTTCTTCTACCATATTTATTGTTCTTTTCATTTACCGGTCATATTTACTCATTTTTAAAATTACTAATTCTCTGTTATTTGAATCTGAAAGTGGTGAGGACTTTCACTCATCTTTTAATAGTTTGTATCCTAATCAATTATAAATATTTGTATAGTTTTGAACTGATTTATTGGCATATATATACATGATGTCAGATGTGTGCTTCATTGCTTAAACCGCATAGTTGAGACTTCGCAAAGATTTCAAGCAAATGATATATGATTTGTAAATAATAATACATGTTGTCAGATGTGTGCTTCATTGAGGATTACTTAACAGATAATTTATCATGTAACGGAAAATAGTTTCTATAACCATATAATATATGATTTGTTCCTTTTTTTTGGGTGGGGCGGGGTGGTAACTCGGACACATATTCAACCAAATCAAGTTTTGGGTTTTATAATATAAAATATATGATGTTCAATAAATTGGTAAAAAAACAGACATCCATTTTTTTTAATCATAGCAACAGTAAATGATGTAATTCACGCTATGAATCTTACTTGCCACACTAAAACCGAATAATACCAATTTCATAAACCGTGTACATGTTTATTTATTAATTTACAATAGATTGTGACCATAATAATAAAGATTACTATATTTAGCATATATTTGTTAAATTTAAATTATTTTCTTCTATAAATATAAGACATGTAAATTATATAGTCGAGGCAAAAATTTTGCCTACTATAAATGTAGGACACATTTTATCCCAAGATGACTTTGATAACATCTGAATTTAGGATGCCTATTACATTTAAAATGAGACAATTTTCGTTGATAGTGTCCTGCGCAATACTATCAACAAAAGTCAAGAGTCCTTACTCTCACATGTTGACATTTATTCGAGAAAACAATGAATTGAAATCAGTTGAGGATCATAATTAGTGACAAATGCGGTCACACAAGCAATTCAACTGCGAATGTAGTGTTCAAGGAAGCTTTGAATAATTTGATTTTTTTATATATATTATAAAGGGATCATAAGGTAGGGAAATCGGACCACTAACCAAAAATTTAGAAAGCCAACTGGAATGCCATTAAATTATATGGGTCTTGGCTCAACACTTAGAATTAGTTAATTAGATTTTTATGTTCCATTTTTTTAATCATTTCCAATTATGGAGTGTTTTTAAATTATTACAAATTTTTAACGTGTTTTTTTAATATGACCTATTAGTGTAAATTTAATTGTGACTATTGCTTCAACTTCTTAAAATTAAGAGTATTATAAATATTTCTTCCCGTGTAACGCACAGATAAAACAATAGTGGAATATAAAATTATAATAACAGGATTAAATAATCAAAATGATTTGTGGGAGTGGTTGGCCAAAAAAAAAAGGAAGGAAAAGAAAAAGATTTGTGGGAATGTTTACTCATTTGATGCAATTCACGTGGTGGCTGTGGCGGTCGTAGATTTTGCCCTTGTCAGCTGGGTCCCCTTTTTTCAGAAAAAATTTCACCAAGTATAATACATCAAGAACAATGTTATATCAAATAGGGTTAATTACACCTAGCATCCTTAACCTTTTAAGTTTTTTGAGATTACATCTCTAATATTTAATTTTAGTTCTGGGAGCCCCTAACCTTTCAAAAGTATTACACCTGAGGTCCCTTTAACGATTTCCATCCATTTCCACAGTTAAAGTCAGGGGTATTATAGTAAAATACCAAAAATTAAATATTTTAATATTTTTTTAAAATAAAAAAAAGAGGTGGGAGAACCCCCCCAATGTGCTACTGGAAATGGCAGCATCCGGCAGCACAGGGGGAGACTTCCTCCCTTTTCTGGCAGGAAATGGCGTCCCAGATGGCTGTCATTTTTGGCCAAAAAAGGGGGGGTTTCAGGCCAAAAAGTGGGGAGTCTCCGCCCTTTTTGGGAAGCCATTTCCGGCCAAAAAAGAGAGGCAGTCTCCCCCCCATGTTGCCGGAAATAGTGTTTTTTTAAAAACATTAAAATATTTATTTTTTGGTATTTTACGATAATATTCTTGACTTTAATGGTGGAAATGGATGAAAATCGTTAGATGGACCTCAAGTGTAACACTGTTGAAAGATTACGGGCCCTCAGGACTAAAATTAAAGATTAGGGACGTAATCTCAACAAACTTGAAAGATTGGGGACGCTGGGTGTAATTAACCCTATCAAATATATATATGAGTTAATTTCACAAATCGTCCTTAACCTTTAGGTTAAGAACCGGTTTCGTCCCTTACTTTTTTTAAGACACACCACAGCCCCAACCTTTCAAAAATGCACACAAATCGTCTCTATTGCCACTATTCCACCAAATTTTTATAAAAAAGACGATTATACCCCCAAAAACATTTTAAACTTTTTTTAAAAATAATAAAAAACTAAAAAAACCCACTCCACCCTACGTCTCCCTTGTCGCCGACAGTATTACTGATGGCCAAAAAGGGGGTGAACCCCCTATTTCTGCCAGAATTGGCAGCCATTTCCGGCTGATACAGGGGGGATTTTCTCCCCATTAGGCTGCCATTTCCGGCAGATATAGGGGGGATTTTTCCCCCATTTGGCTGTCATTTCTGGCAGCAAAATGCTACCGGAAATGGCTGCCAAATGGCTGCCATTTCCGGCAGAAATTGGGGGGGTGAATCCCCCCCCCCATTTTGCTGCCAGAAATGGCAGCGAAATGGGGGGGATTTCACCCCCTTTCTACCAGCGGCTGGGGTGGGGTGGGGTGGGTTTTTTTAGTTTTTTATTATTTTTAAACATTTTTAAAAAAAGTTTTAAATGTTTATAGGGGATATAATCGTATTTTTTATAAAAATTTGGCGGAATAGTGGCAATAGGGACAATTTGTGTGCATTTTTAAAAGGTTGGGGGCTGTGGTGTGTCTTAAAAAAGATTGGGGACGAAACCGGTTCTTAACCTAAAAGTTTGTGACGATTTGCTAAATTAACCCTATATATATTATAGGTTTACATGTGCATATTTGCATACACACATCTTGACAATTGACATAAATATTCATGGTTTGTGAAGTGATTATCAATTATTAAAATTGATGTTACGTGTAGGAAAAAAAATCTTGTCAACACTTTGGTTGAATTTGTAACTAGATTTATTTATGATAAAAGACGAAAAAGATAATTTTTTTATATTAGTACAACTAAAATAAAATAGGATGGTAATTTATAAATAAAACTTGCAAAAAGAACGAATTGTGTTTGGGATTTGCCGGAGGGTAATCAATGATGGCAATTTGATTGGTTGGTTCATTGGAGAAATAAAAATGAGCTAATATTTAACTAGGTCTATTAAAAAAATTAGATAGGGAATCAAAGACTAAAAACAAATTAATGTCATGAATTATCCTTCTTTTCTTTTTAAATAACTAGTATTCGCACTTGATGCACGAGTGGATATATAAAAAAAATTTAAAAATAAAAGAGATGAGTCCCTTTTCAAAACCTCTTAGAAGTTTTGTAACAAAACTTTCCATCCCGTGTGGTGTGTATGGATGCATTTCATGTACGTATATGGTAAAAAGTCTTTTTACAAAAATTCCGAGAGGTTTTTAAAAATTTTCTTAAAAGAGGTATAATCATGAAAATTATCTACATGTATCACGAACCTGAAAAGCCATGAAAAATTATCACCTTACTAAATAGGATGATACTTTTAAATATGTATTTAAATCAGAATACAAAAATGCACTAATAATCAATCATCATCCACTGAATTTCTTATACAAATTAGTTTATCATCTGTAATATCAAATGATATTTTGATACCTGAAAGATACAAAATTTGAAAAGTAATATGTGTGTGTGTATAAAATAAATTAACATGCCGCATTTTATAATCTGGTTTCTCTATTGAAAAATGCATGAATATGTAGTATGACATTGAGTTATACAATTAATTAGATCGTTGTCAAAAAGCAACTATAAATTAAAGTACACAAAAGGAAACCGAGTAGAAGATAATTCAATTATTAACGGTAGGATAATTTTCACATATTTCCATTCATAATCCCGGAAAAAAAAAGAATAATGATATTAGAAATCTGGGAAACCTACCAAAAATTAGGAACTCAGTTGAAATTAAAACAGATAAAATAGAAGAACATAACATATATAACAATAATGAATGCAGATTATAAGGGAATTGTAAGTGTGCAAAAGAATCCCTTCCAATTATAATAGTAATGGGGCTCTTAAAAATGAAAGTAACATGCGCAATTGGCAGTCAAGATTGCAAACATGGAAGGCTGATCTTTAGATGATTCGAAGAGATAAAGAAAGTTGTAGGAAATATGATTTTGCAGTTAGTTTGCATAAGATGAGATGTACACGTATATCCAAGAAAAGTAATCAAAATTAAAATGTATTTGCAAGGAAAAATGAAAAACAAATAAATAAATAATTAAATAAATAAAGAGCGGTGTAATAAGTGATGTGTGAGTGACGTCAATATGACATTTAGGCGGGAAAACACCTTTAGACTACTGTTGATTTAGAAATATATAGATATAGATTTGGTGGATTGACGGTTTCAAATGATTTAACAAAATTAAAACCTAAATCAATCCATTTCAAAAAAGTTTACTTTGAGACAAAATTAAATCATTGACGAGCCTACATGTATCCAAATTAAACCAACATTTTCAAAATTGCGATTTCGGTTTCATTTCACAATTTAGCGGTTTAAATTTAGAGTACTGGGTCGTGTGTGCAATAACATTGGTACAATTAAATTACACAAAAAGTTGAACAAATAATACATTATAGGATTTGATTTCTCTGTCATGAGAAATTTTCTAGTAGCATTCACTGATATTATGATGCCAAATGTTGACATAGATGCGAGACGTGAGGTAGGTAGTTAGCTTTTATTAATAATTTTAAGAAGACATGTTATCTGTCATAAAAAAGTGATATGTTTAGTTGTCAATCATATATTGATTGAGTGTGAGCTTTTAAATCCACCACTTACATATAAACAATCAATCTATATTTGCCAACTAATACAGGTCAGTTATTTATGTCATATAAACATGTCTTTGTAGGTTACTCTTTATCTAGTGTCATATAAACATCCCTTTCTAGAGTTACTCTTTATCTAGATGCTTTCCCATTTAGGGCGCTGATATATCATAATAGTAGTAACAAATGATACTAGAAAATTTTCATTGGAATCACACGGTGAGGTTCTATAATGGGGAGAAATTTGGAGTGTAGTCTTACCACACTTGTTATCCTAAAAATTATCTAACACTCTATATATGGGGTCATATAGTGTCATATGGTCTATGTGGCGTGATTGTGATTCCCATTGATCCCATGAAACTATAACATATAATGCTAGACTGGGATTATTTATTACCAACTTTGCGTACAAGAAGTTATACAAAAAATCTACTTGTACACACATTTTTTAGCACACAGCATTTACAAAATGAGTTGGTTTGTAAAATAAGGGTAGTTTTTTAAGTAATGTGATATGTGAAAAAAATATTTCTGTCACATATACATGTAAAATAGCATTTCTTATAATTTTTTGTACATGTAGTGGGATTGAAAGTTACAATTACAACAACAACAACAACAATAATAATAATAATAGTACATTTCTGGTCCAAATCATGCTTCAGTGGTTAAGATACTTACGTTTTGAGTAGGAAGTCTCAAGTTCGAAACACGTCTACCCCTCCCCGAATTTCATTCCCGTCCCTATATCCCCATTTATTAATAATAATAATAATACATTTGATAAGAATTTGTTAATCTGTCTATCATGTCACTTGAGTTCACCCTAGTTATGATCTACCATCAGATACTTATGTAACGTGTAAGATGCGTCTCATTTGGCATGCCACATAATCAGCTACGAAAGATCATTTTCACATGTCACCTGATAATTAATTAAATGTATATTATACGAGCCACCAGTGTATTTAGACAAATATTTATACATTTTTTATTGTGTCAATAGCATTTCTTGTCGATATGACTCGTAAGTTCACCACAATTTGACTACACTATATACACTCACAACTAGTATGTGATTACCAGTGTGTTTGTCAACTGAGTAGTTTATAAATTGTTACGTGATATTATTTTATTATTAGTTGTGTCCTGTTAAAAACCAAAAAGTGTATTTTGACTTTTGAATTTTTGAAGAAAGTAAAACTAATGAAATGATATTACGTGACAATTTATATACAGATTTGGAACTTCTCGGTTTACAAATCCAAGCAGTGAGGCTATGGTCTATGGACATGAAGGGTGGGTCTACCTAGTACTCTTGACACTCTATATATGGATTCTTCAAGCTGCAGGGAAACGAAAAAGAGGGAAAGGAATTAGAGGGCAAAATGTGGATAAAAAAAGGCCCCTCCACATGTACTCTATACTCTCCCATCATTATTTTCTTCCTAATCTCCTTTTCTGCTACTACTGAGGTCAAAGCCTCATCTGGAGAAGGAAATAAATCAGTAACAGGCATTAAAAGATCAGATTTTCCAGATGGGTTTTTTTTCGGTGTGGCAACTTCTTCCTATCAAGTCAGTTTCGATTCTTTTCTACTTGTCTTTCTGAACTATTTTGCAGAATTTCCAGCCACTTTGATTTAGTTCCATTATCTTTTGATTTCAGATTGAAGGGGCATATTTGGAAGATGGGAGGGGCCTCTGTAACTGGGATGCTTTTTGTCGGCAAACAGGTAACATTATTTGAGATGAATTCCAAAAGTTATTTTCTCGGGTTCCCTTTTCTCCATTTCAACTCATCTGATTTTTACTGTTTGATTATTGTTAAATTATTACGTGTGTATAGGTAGCATAGAAAAGGGAGACGACGGTGCTATAGCTGAAGATCATTATCACCGTTATATGGTAATTACTGTACATTTGTCATTTTAAATATTGATGAAAGAAAAGTAAAATATGGTAGAATTGTGTTTTACTTTAACCACAGGAAGACATTGAGATATTGCATTCTCTTGGGGTCAATGCTTACCGCTTTTCAATTTCTTGGAGTAGAGTTCTCCCCAGTATGCAGTTTCTTTCTATTTTTCGGATTAAAGGCCTCATTTTACTCTTTTGTTTTTTTTTTTTTTTTTTGGTTGGATATTTCTTGATAATGAATTTCTGATTATGAAGGAGGGAAGTTTGGTGGAGTAAACCAAGCAGGAATCTTGTTCTATAATAGGATTATAGATAATCTCCACCTCAGAGGTACCACGTGGAATTTCTGTATTATTCAATGCTTGAGCTTGTTCACATAATTTGGATCAGTAATATAATTCAAGATTTAATGCAGGAATTGAGCCATTTGTGACAATTCACCACTTTGACTATCCTCAGGAACTTGAGGACAGATATATGGGTTGGCTCAGCCCTCTAATGCAGTATGTATATATTTTGTTTGTCTTTCAATTGTAAAATTACCTTGCGTGACACTGATTCAGATGGCAAGTTGTGGCTTTGCAGGGATGATTTTGTTCATTTTGCTGAAATGTGTTTTCGAAGTTTTGGTGATCGAGTGAAGTATTGGAGCACCATCAATGAACCTAACTTATTTGCAGAATTTGCATATGAAAGGGGAGCTTATCCACCAGCTCGTTGTTCACCGCCCTTTGGTTACTGTTCTGCAGGCAATTCAGATGTTGAGCCTTTGATTACCGTACACAACATGCTATTGGCACATGCCAGAGCCGTTGAATTATACCGAAAGCACTTCAAGGTAAGTGTTAATACTTAATAACCAATTAGGATGTGAGATGGTTATTATGTTGTTTCAAAAATGAAAGGTTAAGATTAAGTATTTTTCTTAAACTTGGAAATTGACATTGATGCAGTCTGAACAAGGTGGTATGATCGGGATTGTTGTACACTCCTTTATGTATGAACCATTAACTGATCATAAGCTGGATAAGGAAGCTGCCAAGAGGGCGTTGGCTTTTAATACAGCTTGGTAAGGGCCTTAATCACGATAAATTGCAAGGAAAGACGCTCTTGGTTTGACATGACTCATATAGAATCCGACGTGGACACAATTTCTAACTCCTTATGCTGCTACTTCTTCTTTTAAAAATTTAATTTAACATTGTCAAGTGCTGCTGAATTTGCCTTATGAGACACGCTGTTGGTGAACAACTTCAACTTGATGCACTGGATCTTAGTCAAGTTGGTTTAAATAATATCAACTATCAGCCTTCATCCGTGTCATCTAATGGTTTAAGGCACCAAAGTAAAGAAAAAAACAAACCAGACGTTAAATTTTACGGGCCAAGTTTCTAATATGAGATATCTTGTTTCTCATTATATAGGATTTTGGATCCAGTTGTCTTTGGTGACTATCCTCCTGAAATGCGCTGTTATCATGGAAGTGAATTGCCAAAATTTTCCTCAGAAGAAAAAGTGCTTTTAAGAGATAGCATTGACTTTATTGGCATAAACCATTATGGTACCTTATATGCAGAGGACTGCATCTATTCCAGTTGCATTTGCAATGATTCTAGTTGTACCAAAGGTAGTGACCGTGCAATCCGCGGATTCGTGTCCACTTTTGCAGAGCGGGATGGTGTCCCAATTGGAGAACCGGTATGATTTGTGATTTTTTCTCATCTCAGTAGTTCATTTTGCATCTAATGAAGTCTTCTATTTCCAGTTATAATTATTAGAAACAGGATTTTTGTTAAGACAACGTGCTCATTTTATTGCAGACAGGAATGACTCGATTTAATGTTGTTCCACGGGGCATGGAGGAGATTGTGGATTATTCTAAGAAGAGATATCTTAACAAGCCTATGTTTGTGACTGAAAATGGTAATGTAAATATGCCTTTTCTTGTTCGCGAAATCTCTTTTCCCTGTAACACGTGTTTATTATAAGAAAAGCTAAGGTTTGATGTGGTTCTAGGTTACTCAACCCCCCTGAACGAAGTTGATGATTATCATGATGTCAAGCGAATTGATTACATAAAATCGTATCTTGCATTTCTAGCTCGGGCTATGAGGTAATGTATTGAGTATTACTCTTAGTACTTGCATATGTAAAATACAAGTTTACTTTTGATCTGTGGTTGAGCCGTAAACTTGTGGGTGGGCTGCAAATAAGTTAAAAGTATTGTGTCTAGTGAGCATATATATCTTGTTGTTCAGTATATTATGTGTGATCTTTTGCTGTCACAGGGATGGCGCTGATGTGCGAGGATATTTTATATGGACGTTGTTGGATGATTTTGAATGGATACACGGATATGCTGTAAGATTTGGACTTTTTCATGTTGATCGCCAGACAATGGATAGAACTCCAAAGCTATCGGCAAGCTGGTTTCGAAATTTCTTGAGTAACTGTACTCTCACTAGTGATGAATCGAGTGATGCTATTTCATTGATGAGCAAAGATGTATCAAGGGCTCAATCTGAATGATAGCTATAAGGGGTGCCTCTTTTTTCCCCCACTGTACCACTCTTACATCTGTATCCTCCTATATATAAATAATTCGAGATTTTCATACTCATTGGAATTTTTTGTGTAACGAGTTTATACCAGAAATCCTGAACATAACGTTGTAAACAAGTGTTTTTCAAATTAGGTTCTTTTTATCATGTATTTCAATTACTTCAACCAGTTTTTAAGCAGTACGAGGAATACATAACAAGTTGAGTTGCTGACCATTGACATGTGTTGATGCGCCCATTTGCAATTGTGAGTGTAGAGCGAACTTTTAGAAGTTTTCTCGTCACATTTATTTGTAGCTTGTGTTCCCCTTGTATGAGGATTTGTATTATTAATTTTCTTAGCGTTGTATTTCAGTGGGATATATATCTATACATATTTGTACTGTTACAATGCAGATTTGTAATTATACGTGTAAAAAAAAAAAAGAAAGAAAGAAAGGAATAAAAATAGAATACACACTAAGAAATTAATCTGCTGTCTATAAGTTGACATAAAATTATTTTCTATTGCTATTGGTAATGGCACTCTTCTTTTACAAACGTACGAGACTTGACTTCAGGTGCCATATCACTTGCCTTTGATTTCCAATTTTGATGAACTAGTAAAAATAAAAAAAAAATAAAATAGAAGTTAACAAATCATACAAGGGGAAATAGGTGAAGGGAGGAAAATTAGAAAGGGATTAGATGATGAGTGAACCGGTCAATTGTTTGAAAACTTTTTTTTTTTTTTTGGTTTTACAAATCAATTTTTTTTTGGTCTATTATTTGAAAACTTGAGCATGGTAAAATTTCTCTGTCAAAAAAAGAGGGGGAGGGGGGGGGGTTTAAAATTCGAACTAAAAAGGAAGGGCTACTGAATATGGTAAAAATATTTTTGCTAAAAAAACAAGGAAAGGAAAAGTTTTTGGGCCACTTGAGAATTCGCCTCTGCCAAAACCCTGACTCTTGAGGGCTAAAACTCCTCTTTTACATTGTCTTTACCTGCAACCAAGAACTCAAAACCCTAAACCCCCAAAACAAACTCTCCTGAACCTACTTCTAATTCTCTTTGTTGGCACTGAAAGTTAACTCTGTATGCCGGGGAAAAACATGAGAAAGAGCAAACCTTCTGCTCAGCAGAAGCAGCACAACAATAAGAAGCGGTTCTCCTCCTCCATTGACCGTGACCGTGACCCGTTCTTCCACGAGCCGAAATCGAAACGGCGGAGTAAATTCGATGACGAAGACATCAATAGCAGCGATGAAGAAGGGGAGGGATTTGATAGTGAGGCTGAAGACAAAGTAGAAGCTGGGGAGGAGGAAAATGAAGATGAGATTACAGAGGAGACTCCTGCAGAGATAAGGAAGAGAATTGCGGACGCGTTCTTGGATGAACTTAGGGCGCAGGAGAGAAGAGAACAAGAGGAAAATGAGGAATTGGAGGATGAAGAAGCGAGAAGAGAAATAGAGGGAGACAGAGATTCGCGTATTGCCAAAAAATTGCAGTTGGAGCAGCTGGAGGACAGCGGCCGCCTGCGCAGAGCCATCGCTTCCAGGTGCCTATCTAATCCAAATAATCATGTTCATGCCCATTTGTTGACTTCAGTTGTAACTAAAACATATTTTATTTTGAGTGCATCTCATTAACATTCCACATTTACCAATTAACATTGATGTGTGTTGGCATTTTAGAGTTCAAAGGCCAGAAACAACTGAAGGATTTGAGTTTCTTGTAAAACATCGGCAGCCTGTTACTGCTGTAGCACTGTCAGAGGATGATAGCAGAGGATTTTCAGCTTCTAAGGATGGTAGCATTGTTCATTGGGATGTCGTTAGTGGGAAGATAGAGAAGTACGCATGGCCTAATGATGCAGTTTTGAAATCTCATGGTGCTAAGGATCCACAAGGGCGAGCTACAAAACATAGTAAACATGTTCTAGCATTGGCTGTTAGCTCTGATGGTCGATATTTGGCAAGTGGTGGCCTGGATCGGCATGTTCATCTATGGGATATTCGTACTCGGCAGCATATTCAGGTGCCTCTACCAAACTGCGACTGACAAGAGATGCATCGCTCTTATATATTAAACGTGGAAGTTCTTGTTTTCAATGGTTCCCATTCAAGTTGGCCTCTGGGAATTATATTGATTTTAATTTTATAAGTGTAAAAGATAAATGCTCCACAATAGAGTGATTCTGGTGCATTTAAAAACAACAGCACGTTATGTGAAAACTAAATTAGTTCTCTTCTCGGCACACTTGCTACATGCTTATAAAATTCAGAATAAGAACATAGTATTCCTTGATTCTTGAATATTGCTGGTTTGACTGATTTCATATTTGTACCTGATGCATGTATGCTTTATGACTATGCTATATATAAACCCCTACCTATCTCCCTACCTATCTTCAAGATGGTTTTCAACTCTACTTTTGTATCACTTGCAGGCATTTCCAGGTCATAAAGGACCCGTGTCATGTTTAACATTTAGGCAAGGAACCTCTGAACTATTTTCTGGTTCATTTGATCGATCTGTCAAAATCTGGAGTGCAGAAGATAGAACTTATGTAAACACATTATTTGGTCACCAGAGTGACGTGTTAACAATTGACAGCTTGAGGAAAGAACGTGTATTGACGGTTGGACGTGACCGGACCATGCACTTGTGGAAGGTAATTTACAACCTTTAGAGGGGTAGTTGCAGTCTCAGTTTCTGATATTCTTCTCTTCTTCATAGCCATTCATGTTGTTTGAGTTTGCGGATTTCTGCCATCCTTCCTTTCCCTTCCCTTCCCTTCTCGTCTCTTCTCTTCATTTGTGTTCATTTAGAATCCTTTAAAAGGAAGGAATCTGGTCCAATTTGCAGCTTTTTACTTTGTACAGGTGTGGGGTGATTCTACAATAAAGATAGAAGTCCACGGCACAATAAAAAGCTGGTGGAGAGTCATGTTTTGCTTAAATTTTCTGCCTTCCTACAATTTAAGGATGGAACTTGATCCCCAATTAGGATAGTATTACACTATTTTTGGTTTTAAAATAGAAAAGGAATTATTGGAAATAAATGTTGGAAAGTGGTTTATATGATGTCCAACGATGAGATATGTTGATGAAAATGGGACCTATTTCTATTTGAAACAAATACAGCAAACTAGCAGGAAGTCCTACAGAGAGCCATAAAGCAATATTCACGATTACACTTTTAATTTGATGGTCTTGGAAAATTAGTACCGTTTTATACCTTAGAGACCTAGTTTCATAGGCTTTTCCTTACAAAAAGAGTGTACTATAGGATTTATATTGAGATGCTTTCATGGACGCTAATGTGAGAACTTGCTACCAGATATAGTAGCAGTATTAAAGCTATTTCTGAAGAACTACTTACAAATATGAGGTTTAACTAGGTGCTATCTGGTGATTTCCCAGTAATATAGGCTGTATCAAGATATTCTTGGAAATTTCATCTTTTTTCTTTAGTGATGCATGAGCCTGTCAGACACATATAAATAAAGGTTTGTTTGTGTATGCTCTTAGATAAAGATACAATTTCGTTTTTGGCAGTAGAAAGGATAAATTGCAATTAAAACTCCTAAGGAGCTGAATATAAGAGTTCTAGGTCAACTAAACCTAAGAATGGAATCAATGAAATATGATTTTTGTTAGTCTGAAGATCATGCTAGGGATTCACGTTGCTTACCCCAGCTTAGAGCACAATTAGTCTTGGGGCTAAAAACCCAAATAATGTATCAAAAGAAAGGTGTAAAAACCTAATTTGGCCCCTCATTTACATTCCCCCCCCCAACTCACACTTTACTCCAAATCCAATAAAATACCCTTTTCCCCCACCCCACTCCCCTTTCAATTACCGCCACGTGTCCAATTCATATTTCCCCCCACTTTTTCCCCTACATTTCCCCCCCTAGATTTTTCCCCTTGGCTTTTTCCCCCAGCATTAATCTTGCTCTTATAGCAAAGAAAATTGCTGTTGCAAGAATGGAATATAGGCATCTGTGTTTGTCAGAGATGAAGAGTGGGCTTTGATTCTTAACTAATGACAGACTAATAAATTGAAATCCTGTGTTGAGCACATGCTTATTGCCCAACATTATCAGTGTTTACTTGTTCTCTTCTTTCTTTTTCCTTTTTTTTTCAAACCCAAAAAAAGTGCTATATGGATGTATGCAAAGTTTCGAATAAATAGCAGATAAAATTATGGACTATGATGTCTTAAGATTGTAATTTTGATTTATTTATTTATTTTTATTTTACAAAATCTTGACATTCCTAATAGGTACCAGAAGAGTCACAACTAATCTTTCGAGCTCCAGCGTCATCCTTGGAATGCTGCTGCTTTATTAGTAATGATGAATTCTTATCGGGATCTGATGATGGAAGTATTGAACATTGGAACATGTTACGTAAGAAGCCTGTCCATATCGTAAGAAATGCACATGCCTCGTTGGCTCAAGATACCCCTGAGCAAACAAATAGTGGCTTGTCAAATGGCCACATAGGTAATTTTGACTTCCAGCTACCCACTGTTAATTGCTTCATCTCCCTCGATTCAGTTATCGCTGTGGTAGTACACTTTGCAAATTGCTGCAACATAATTTTTTATGCAGAATTTTGTTTTTCTGTCTTTTACAGAAAATAATGCCCAAGATTCTGGCAAACTTAGTTCCAAAGCTTATTCCTGGGTCAGTTCAGTTTCTGTATGTAGAGGCAGTGATCTTGCTGCTTCAGGAGCTGGAAATGGCTCTGTCCGTCTTTGGACAATTGAGAGTGAATCTAAAGGCATTAGCCCTTTGTTTGAGCTCCCTCTGGTAAGCATAATGTTGTGTCTCGTGGATGACGTCAGTTTGTTCATTATGACAAAAGCCACTTCTACTTTGCTGTCATTTGCAGTAATTTCTTAAATCAAGTATTTAGTCGGTTTCCAGATCTAGTCTTTCAACAGTTATAATGCTAGAATGTTTTATAGATGGCCTACAGATGACCAGAAATGTGACATTTTTCCTGTGTGTGATATGAGATTTGACTTGTTCAATTTCCACTCCGGGAAATTCCAGGTGGTGGTCTATTGTCCTCAGTTTAAGACTCTGACGACTGGGGAATAGACTTGGGATATAGTTGCAATGTACATTTAAGTTGACGTTAAAACGGTAGTTCTATGAGTTCCTTTGGTGGTTCCATATATGCCAACTTAATTTATTTATTTAATGAGCTGATCAGTCATACCAGCCTAGAACTTGTTTCATTACTTCCTGATAAACTAACCTAAAGCCAAAGATAAATATATGGAGCTACCTCATAATTTTTTCCAATAGGGAAAAATTGATCTTAGTTATACATACCAGCACTGAAGAGCGTACTAACGAATCAAAAAAATATGTCCTGTTACAAATCTTCTTGTGCTTGTAAAGCGTATAAAACTTGCACTATGTCTCGGCATAATTGTAAAGATTATTCATATGTATATCATGTCATAATGTCGTTTATGGCACAAAGATAAATATCTAGCTGAATATCTCATTTATTTCGTTTATTGCACGAAGATGAATATCTAGTTGAATATCTCGTTTATTATTTGGTGGAAATGAAAGTTTGTTGTGTTTCATTGTCGATCTGTTAATGGCTGTGCTCGATGATTAATGAAAATGAGAAATGCTACCAATGATAAGAACTTAGTAAGTTAGCTTCAAATATAGCTTTGTAGACAGTTTGAACTGGGGAAAATGAAACAAGATATTAAGATTGTCCCTTTCTTTTTTTCCTTTTCTTTTTTTATTTTATTTATAAGTGAAAATAGAAGCAGAACAAACTTTCA
>CAVNYN010272137.1:0-13009 GCA_963692815.1 Nyctanthes arbor-tristis | reverse complement strand
ACTCAAAGACTTTTAGAAAACAAGTAGAAAAATTCGTCCATAAATTGTGCAAGGCCTTGAACACCTCCAAAAGACCTTCAAAAGCACTCTTTTAACTCTTCAAACAGGGTCTCTTCCATATACATATAGAGGCTGCTTTGCTTGAATATACCAAGGATTTAGAGGTATTTTGTCACTCACCAATATCCACTCATCTTTAATCACAATGTTTACAGAGCATAATATCACCATAATACGAAGCACTTAGGAGCACAGAATAAGGTATAGAAATCACTCACTGTCACAAGTTCTTCCCGAGTGATGACCTACACTCAACAATAATCATCACAATTAGAAAGACAATTTGATTTTGTTACAGATTATCGATACTTAGATTTACATTATCGATAGAATTCTGAAGATCCTAAGAAATCAAAGACTCCTTTTGGGTTTTCTCAAGAAATCTTAGCATGTTCGAATCGTGAAAAGTGTTTAACACTCCCTATGCGTTTCCAGGCAGTTTACCTTCTGAAAGATTTACTCCTATTTGGCTAGAGAGGACTCCCTCTACTTACTTATCCTTTGACTTGGATTTTCTCTTAGATTGTATAGGATAAACTCAAAATTAATTAAAGCTTAGCATATTAGAGAGAAATGGGGTGAAAATATCCGTAAATGGAGTTGGGTTCTCTTATAACCGTGATCAGGTTCTGAGTATTTGCCCACAGTTATGATAAAGTGGTTTCACTCAAGTAAGAGGGGTTGAGGTGGCGTCCATGCAACACATTGACTCAAGGAGGCTATACTCTAGGTTAGCAGAATTATTTGTAGGCTAATGATGAATATTCACCCCTCCTAACACGAAATGTGCTGAAATTCACAAAATATTCTATTATTTTATTTTCCTGCTAACAACTCAAACTATTGTAGTTTATGGTCTAACTATCGATAGTCTACTAAGTCCGAAAAAAATTTTTGAATCTCAATAATATTTTCATCTTTAAATATATTTTTGGTCACGGTATTTGGTGGGTCGTTACAATATGTGTCAATACGATCTGATCTACCGATTATTGTTCATAAGATGGATTTTGAGGATTCAAAAATTTTTCAAAAAAGGGACTTCTCCTATCTCCCTTTTGCTACTAGAAATTGCATCACTCTAATGATAAGTTCTAAAATAGCATTATATTCTAACGGCTGCAAAAGGAAGTGTGGCAGATCTAGAGCGGATTGGGTTTGATCTGTGTCACCCCGTAAATGCAATATGCAATTGGCGAATGAAATTGTATTGATGTGCATAATAGATTAGGCTAGATCAAGGTGATGATTAGAAAGAGAGATGCTAGACATAAATTTGAATTAGAGCGTTAATGTTCGGTTCTTTTGTAAATAGAAAATGAGTTTTTGTGTGTGTGTTTTTTTAAAGAACCCGATCTATATCTGCTATGTAACTTGTGATGAATCGAAAAATTCAATCCAATATGTTGCACCGATTATCGGATCAATTTTACGCGGTTTAGGTATGCATCAAATTTGGTATAGAACGAGTTTTTTGTTATCACTATTTCCAGTAGTTGCCTTTAGGGTGAGACATGCTAAGATGGATGGAGTTCTTATTTTATATTGTTCTTTCTTTTTTATTTTTATTCAAGTAATAAAGTGTATAATGGTGAATTTAATGAAATTAACAGTAGTAGTTGAAAGATTGAGGATAGACATGTTAGTAAGGACGCAACGTGACAATAAATGAAAAAGGTTCAAGGCCATATACGTCCAAAAAAGAATGAAAACCAAATTGTATAAAAATTAAAAGATTTAGGACCTATATTAGAAATAAAGAGTTAAGAGTATAGTGGTCATAGTGATACGATTTAATGGTGATAATTGAAATGATAAGGACAAAAAGTGAGGTTAAGGATATAATTTAATAAATAATGATTGAAAAGTTAGAGACAAAAAATGAAGTTGAGGATATAATATAATAATAAATAAAAGGTTATGGGCCTAATATGCTCAAAAAAAAGAATATAGATAAAATTGATACAAACTTGAAAGGTTGGGACCTAGAGTGAAAATTACTCATTAGTTTATTATGTTTATAAAGTGAAATTCTTACGTCACCCGTACGCGGTCACACGCAGTAGGCCTCACTATGTGTCACCGTCTGAACTCGTTAACTGTCTTCCAATTCGGCGTCCCCCCAAAGTCCTCACCTTCCTCGTTGCTTCCTCATTTTCCCTTTCCTATTTTTCCTACTTCTTTTTCTTTTAAAATTTAATTTCACTCCTTTTTCGACTTTCCGTGCTTGATCTTCATTAAATCTTTCTTTATCTTGGATTCTGGAAGCTAAGTGATTCATTCGATTATCACCGGCGAGCTTCCGAATATTTCTTGGGTTCTTCTTTCAGTTAAATCTTCTTTGAGTGAATGAGTTGTAGATCTCAAGTCTTTGTAAGTATTGAAGAGTCAAAGAGATTTGATTGACGATTCTGAGTGAGAATAGATGGCGGAGAGTTGGCGCTACGCGCTCAATGCTCAATTAGGTGATTCCTCTTTCATGGCTCTCGTTTTAAGCTGTTTGTACTAATTTTTCGGTCTGTTAGATTGTCTTGTATGATTCTTTTCTTTCTTTTTCTTTCCCCTACTTTTTTGGTTGGATTTAGCTTCCAATTTTCCGGGGGCAGTTTGTTACTTATATGCATGTGTGTCTTTGTAAAATTCTCAAGTCCAAGGAATATATGCGATTTGAAGTAGTTATCGTCGGATTAAAAGGAATCTTGTGATCATCTATTTTTAACTGAATAGTAATCAGTGACTAGGCGTGCGAAAATGATTAGCACTTGAAAGGAACATGTCGTTTTGTAAACTGAAAATGTATTTTTATTTTTTTCTTTTGGTCTAAGGACGAGGAATAAGATCAGATCCCAGTTTTTATATGCATCCACCGGAGTGGGATCAAATTATTATTTGGTGGGTCTAACACTGTAATCATAATTTTAAATACTTGGTTGAAACCTTCTATAAATCAGTCTCTAGTGAAATTAACGGTGCTCGTTAGTTAGAATGTTTATGTTATTATTAGCAAAATTCTTTATTTGGTTTAATTCTCCACTTGCAACCACTAAGTCTTAACCTTTTCTAATAGTAGTTCATCTGCGACTCTTATTTTTGATCTTTAATATGTGATCAATATCAGTCTTCAATCTTCCAGTGGCCTGCAATTCGAGGTCAATTTTCGGGTTGGCCTGTTTCTCATTTTATGTATCTTGCTACACTAATATGTTGTTGGTAAATCATTTATTCATTTCATCATTAGATACTATCCTTGTGTTGATATGAAAACTTTGCCATTGTACAAAGCATACCTTAAAATGTCTCCATCATTGCTATGAAGACAGTTAGGCAAGCAAATCATGTTCAAGTCAACATGTTGTTTTGGTATTAATGGACAACTAATTGATGGCTAAAAGCCTGAACCCCAGGTGCATTATTTTTGGTTGTGTATCATGAGAAAGTGAAATGATTTTCCTTTGAGATTCACAATCAGTGGTGTAAAACGTAAATAATAAAATGATGTCTTGTACTGTCTTTGCTTTCTTGCATCCCCCTGGCTGTGTGTGTGCAAGCACAGGAATACATGTATTTATATAAATTAATCCAGCTGCTCTTTAGTGCAGATATTGAGCAGATACTTCAGGAAGCACAACACCGCTGGCTGCGTCCTGCTGAGATTTGTGAAATTCTTCGAAATTATGAAAAATTTTGCCTTTCTACAGAGCCTCCTAATAGACCTCAAAGTAAGACTCTTTGCTACCCTGTTGATGTAATAATGACCAATCTGAACTCTGAAATGACTTATTTCAACAATCAGACTTGTTAGAACCTGAAGATGACTTTGGAATAGTCAGCTGACAGATGCTCAGTTGAATTTTTCTCTCTTCCTCTCTTTTCTTTTCGTTTTATCTTTTTCTTACCCAACGGTACAATCTTCTTCTATTGTTTGATAATAATGTTAAATTAACCAGTGATTGTTGGAGGAATATTCAGAAAGAGTGTTCGTATTTTTTTCATTTCCGCAGACATCTTGCAGTAGAAAGAGCTGAAGTTGCTGTTCATTAAGTTAATCATAGTTGTGCCTTGCACCAGTTCTGTGCTTGATAACTGTGAAAACTCATCGCCCATAGTCTCCAAAAGCTTAAGTCTGTCTGGAGAAATGTCACTCTTCTATTGTCGTCCCAGAGGGAATGATTGTGATTAATTATTATTATTATTAATGCTTTCTCTTATATGTCTTCAAAGTTAGTGTTGTTGGTCCTACAGTCACGACCACGGCCATGTAGCACTATTGACAAGCTTCTTTTTGTCTTTTGGAGTTGCAACTTTTTGTTGTTCAAGCACACTAGACTTGTTCCAGTACCTAATAATAGTTGCAATAGTTAACGAGAAATTTATAGGATTCTTAACTTCAAAGGTTTACTAAACTACAATAAATTGATGTCATCAACAATCTAATTGTTTTACATGACATGAAATTGTGGCTCTAGGTAAGCTTGCAATGAAAATATCATACATGATGTTATTTGAAGGTTAAAAGAAATCTAATGACAGTTATATTATTCAGCATCACATTTTTTAGCTGCTTTGTTCAATATCTATTCATATTCGAGTCTGGTGATCCTCTTGTTAGTTATCGTGTTTTCAATTCTACTAGACTAAATCATGAGATCATGTTCAAAGTTAGAGAGATGCATAATATTGTTGAAAGATGTCCGTATTCTTCTAATCCTGTCTATGTATACCTTTTTGTTAACAAATGTGAAGAAAGCTTTGTAACAGCTTTTGCAGTATTGCTTTCTAGTTGATTCTGATTATATACATGTTATTTTGATGTCATACTCCACCAGGTGGTTCCCTTTTTCTTTTTGACCGGAAAGTGCTACGTTACTTCCGAAAAGATGGCCATACCTGGAGGAAGAAGAAAGATGGAAAGACAGTGAAGGAGGCTCATGAAAGGCTCAAGGTAGTTGCCAACTGATGTTGCTCAGTTTATGATCTTTTATTACATTCATTGGCTGATAAGTCTCTGAAAATGTTACTTTAGAAGTGATGGCCTTTAAAATAAAGCAGATAAAACATTGATTTATATGAATATAAAAGCTAAATCAGGTATAAGAAGATATCATCATTCTTGTAAATTGTGTTGATGCTTCCTGTATAATATATCTAGAAGCACATCTTTTCAGGCTGGTAATATTGATGTATTACATTGCTACTACGCCCATGGAGAAGAGAATCAAAGTTTTCAGAGGCGCAGCTATTGGATGCTTGAAGAGTAAGTTCTCTTGATGTGAAAAAAATTATAAATATTAGTTTGGGATGATTGCAAATTGATCAGTTTTGCTCAGGAAAAGAACATAACTAAATGACTGGCTCTTCTATTCTTCTGAAGCTTTTTACTCTTTATGATTCAATGAAGGGGATCTTTGAACTTCCAATGATTAGAAATGTTACCCCTTAAATCTCTCTAACGAGTCTTACAACTTTCTGCCATTTACTACATCATCAATATGTTGAACAATTTAATCTATGGTGAATATTTCTCCAAATACAAATTTCTACTGCTGCTGGCTGTCTTTTCTCTGTGAAGTGGATGGGCTAAGACCAACTGCTTATTTACCATTAATTATATTTTATTGGCATAAGAAAATTATTTAACTTTATTCCTTATTCTGAGATTTCTCCATTTTAGTTAGTTTATAATTCTAATGACCCCCTAGGTGGTCCACTTCTTTTACTTTGCTCAGTTTTGTGAATGACCAATGTAAATAATGCCACATCTGCGAAATCAGAGCTTTTGATGTAAGGTCAATTAAATTGATATATTTTTCCCTTCAGAAGGTGTTATTTTTTATTAGTTAATACTTTGCTGCTTGTTATTTCACTACTTCACCTAGAGAGCATGCCGTTTAGATTGATGTTGCTCTAGATATTTCCAGAGAAGACTTCTAATTGCTGGAAGGAGAAGATGAGAAACTAAAGGATATAGAGAGACCACTATTGATTAATGGTTTTTTTTTAAGCATTATTGTTTATAAATGTTAGAATTTTGTGCATATTGATAAAATGTTTCAATAATCCTTTGCCAATTTAGTCATTCCAACATCAAGGACGCTTTGTAGATGGTTTGAGAGAGATGAACGGGTTATTTGATTCTCACTATAATTTCCACAATATAATTTTACCTCCTGGTAATTTGACAACTACTCAATTACAGCAACAAAATTTTAATATCCACTGAATCTCCACTACTCATTTTAATCTAATTATAATCTCTTGAAATTATAATGAGAATCAAGAGATCGCTATAAATTATAACTTAAGTTAGTCAAACATGCTTTTTAGCTGCACATTTCTCAGGACCCAAAACTATTTTCCACTTCTCCACCAGTCATGTGTGTTAATTTATAATTTAAGCACTTAGTTCTTTCTTTGAAGACTCTTTGCAAGACCTATATAAACAAGAGTCATGATTATGTTGAGTTTTTTCGTTTTAAACTAGTTATAATCCAATTGTGATATCTCTTTTCTTTCAAAAGGAATTGTGATATCTTTTTATGATTATTTTAATGGGGTTTTTGATTCTCGTTGTTCCCCGTTATGATTTCACCTAACCACTTGAGTTAACAATTATTTAACTATAACTAAAAATTCTTGTGGACCTACTAAATCTTCAAATGCTTTCCATCTCATTAATGGGCGAAAATAGTGGGAATTAAAGACCCCTTGATTGTAGGATTAGCCGTCAATACGATTAAGATATGGTGAATGTTTAGAATTGGCCTTGAAGGATAACAGTTCGAATTTCAGAACTTCCACTTAAGTATTCTTATTTGGTGGAAACTGATTTCAGTTTAACTGCTGATTTCTTATTCAGGGAGTTGTCTCACATAGTTCTTGTTCATTATCGGGAAGTACAGGTAATGATTGTTGCAGCTGTTTCAGATTAAAGCAATATAATGTTCGAGCTGAAGTAATTATTGTTTCATTGCAGGGGAACAAATCAAATTTCAACCGAATTAGGGAATCTGAAGTTATTCCTGATCCCCAGAGAACAAGAGAAATACACAATTCCAAGGTTGATAGTTCTGTATCTTCAGAGGTCCGAGCATATAGCTACACGACGCTCTTCCGATCTTTACGGATTCAGCTAGCCTTAGCAGTGCGCAGGCTTTGGAGTTTGAAGATGCTGAATCAGGTTTCTTTCTGTACATCTAGCAATTCTTTTAACTGTCCAAGATTACAATTTATAAAGCTACATTGAAGATTTAACTTTTCATTTTTGTTTGCTGTAAATGAATTACTATCAGAAAGGATTCCATTTCATGGTCATCACTGAGAATAAAATTGAAAAATGTATCTGCAGTCTATTCTCACCAACAGAGTTCGGGATTCCGGTCTTTTGACACGGCACTTCCGGAGCAACCCATGATTCAGAAGGCAAGAGACGGTTTAATTCCTTACTTTGATGTCCCGATATCAGGTACTATATTGTTATCCTCCTTTGGGTCATAGCATTTATTCGTTGCAGATCTGTATTAACATTTAGATGACTTTAGTTTCATGGTTAACTTGACCATTCTGTAGCCATATCGTGTTTTACACTTTTCAGTTCAGAGTTTTTGGTCTGCGTGATGGATGTGTCGGTGGATGTCAAACATAGTGCCATAAAGCATCCTTGTAGGGGGCTTCAAGATTGCTCTGAAGAATACCTAGTCATATAACCGCCCCCGGGTTGGAATTGAAAAGGAAATTATAAATTTATGAGTTCCTATATCTAATAATGATGATGATGATGATAATAATATGCATCACAAAGTCACCTAATCAACCGTTCAAAATTAAAGTTGGACATTCATCCAATTATTTATGGGGGAGATTTTCTTCTGTACTCGTGTGTACTTCAATATTATCAAGATGGTATCAGTTATGATTCCGTATTTTCTGCAGATAAGGGTCAAGGACAATTCTCTGATAATGGTTTGACGTGTGAACTCTACCGAGAACTTGACTTGCAGTCTTGGGAGAGTGCAGTTGAAAATAGTAATGATGATTTCCAAGCAATCAATTTTAAGCCGTCACTTTCTTCGGCCCAAAAGTCGATAGGCTTGTTGCTTGGACAAGAAAATGAATTGCTGGGGCAAGTTGTTTCTGGTGCCATTGGTACAAGGCAGGAATTTGAAAACCATCCTAGTGGCCTGGATGAGTGTCAGGTACATGATAATATTCCTTTTACAATTCTATACACCACGGGAGCATCTTGAAGGACAAATGTGAAGGGAGAAATTCTTGACAAATCCAATGTCTACTTCTAGACATTCTCATTGATGCTAATTATTCTAATACTTTTTTTGATACATTTACATCATGAACATTGTTGCATTGCAGATTTTTTTTTGGTTCTAATGTCAGTATTGTGCATGCTCCGATCTTATTGCATTGGAGATACTCTACTTTATAGCATAATGGGGGGACGCAAACATTATAAATGGGAGAGCAGATCATCTTCAACATGTTACTGAGAGTTTTTCTTCCTTTTTTTTTCTTTTTAATTAGTGTAGTAGGTTAAGCCATTCCTTGGAGTTATATAGGTTGTTTAACTTAATTAATATGGTTCCACAATATTGTAGTTCTGATGGGGTCTTTTGAGAAGCTAAAAGCCATTTATGAAATCCCTTTTGTCTAAAGAATTAGTTTAGGAGGAGAATTTTTTGAGGTGTTCTGGTTTTCTGAAGAATTCTAAGCAGTTTCCACATTACCTAGTTGAAGTGTCCAATCTATTGTTACAGACATTGCGTTGATGGTTATTTTTTGTGTTTTTAAGTCGTATGACTAGTTACAGCTGGAGAAATTTGTAGTTCTCCAAATAAATCAATGTTGAAGTGCTATCAACCTTCTTCACTACCTCACATAAAGATCAAAACAGTTGCCCCCTCTCTCCCTCCCTCCCTCTTCCTTTCCCCTCCTCATTTGGATTTGAAATTCAGACTTTTGAAATATGATTATTTATGTCTTGAAGTGGTCCGTGGATCAGAAGTTGCATCATGATTCCAGCTACGATCCATACTGTGGGATGCATAATGTTAGTAGTGAACATCCGGCCAAACAAGATAACAGCCTGAATGTTGAGGAAAATTATCCAGCCTTGAGACAGCCTTGCTTAGATGGGCTTCTAAAAGAAGGCCTGAAAAAGCTTGACAGTTTCGACCGTTGGATGAGTAAAGAACTTGGAGATGTAACTGAGTCACAGATACAACCTAGTTCTGGCACCTACTGGGAGACGGTTGGAATTGAAGATGAAGGTGATGATTCTGGTATTTCTTCTCAAGGGCCATTAGACAACTATATGCTTGGACCACCCTCTCTCTCCCAAGATCAGCTCTTTAGCATAGATGAATTTTCGCCAAACTGGGCATACGCTGGGTCGGAAATTAAGGTAAACTATATCAGATACTCTAGTCTGGGACTTACTAATTACTATCATATGTATCAGCTCTTTTTACTGCTTTACTTTCATGCTCAGGTGCTTATTAAGGGAAAATTCTTGAGGAATCGTGAAGAGGTGCAGATGTATAAATGGGCATGCATGTTTGGTGAACTGGAAGTTCCGGCAGAGATTATAGCAGATGGTGTACTTTGCTGCCGCATACTCTCACACAAGACTGGAAGGGTTCCGTTTTATGTGACGTGTTCTAACAGGCTAGCAGGCAGTGAAATACGAGAGTTTGAGTTCCGAACTATTGATGTCCAAGAAGTAGACATTGCAGATGCAGGAAGTGTAATATCTGATGAAACTATTCTTCGTATAAGATTTGGAAAATTATTGTCTACTGGATCTGTCCAAACTTTCATCCTGGAGGAGGCAGCTGATAAGGATTTGTGCCGTAAAATCAGTTCATTGCTGAAAGATGACACTGAGTGGGAACAAGTGTTAAATCTCACTACCCAGAATGAATTTTCAGCGGACAGGGTTCAAGACCGGCTATTGCAAAAGGTTTTAAAGGAGAAGCTGTATTACTGGCTTCTCCAGAAGGTTGCTGAAGGTGGGAAAGGCCCTAATATATTAGATGAGGGTGGTCAAGGTGTACTGCATTTTGCAGCAGCTCTAGGTTACGACTGGGCTGTACAACCTACAATATCTGCAGGTGTTAGTGTCAATTTTAGGGATGCTAATGGATGGACTGCTCTTCACTGGGCAGCATATTATGGCAGGTAGGAGTCATGGAACTTTAATAATTTTTTTGTTTTACGAATGGTTCTGCGCTTATGTTATAGCAACTATGTTTTACTCCTTATATGTTCTAGTTGTCATATTGAGATGCCATATTGTGTAAATGTTTGATTTTAATGTTCAAATAAACAGTCACCTCAGATATTTCTGTCTGCTACTAATCTAAACCTTGTCCTTTGCTCCGGGGTTGTTTTGCTTCAATGATTGCAATGTTAGAGAGCACATGGTGGCTTTCCTCATCTCTATGGGTGCATCTCCAGGAGCATTGACGGATCCCACTCCCAAATATCCTTCTGGAAAACCTCCGGCAGACTTAGCATCTTACAACGGACACAAAGGAATTGCCGGTTATCTGGCAGAGTCTGCCTTGAGTGACCACCTTTCATCACTTAAATTGAAGGATTCTAAGGAGAGTGGTAATGAAGACAAAACTGTAGAGACAGTTTCTGAGCGAACTGCAAGTTTTGTTGGTTATGGTGACTTGCCTCATGGACTGTCCTTAAAGGATTCACTGGCTGCTGTTCGTAATGCAACTCAAGCTGCAGCTCGCATTCATCAAGTTTTCAGGGTACAGTCATTCCAGAGAAAGCAGATAAATGAATGTGCAGATGGTGAATTGGGAATGTCAGATGAGTATGCACTTTCACTTCTTGCTGTAAAGGGCAAGAAATCATCAGGGTGGCATGACGAACCACTGCATGCAGCTGCAATATCGATACAAAACAAATTCCGCAGTTGGAAAGGCAGAAAGGACTATTTATTAATTCGACAACGAATTATCAAAATTCAGGTCTGATGCCCCTATCTCTGATTTTGCGAGAAGAATGTTATTTTGGTTCTTATACATTAATCTAGTTTTCTTCGTAAAGTTCCCAAATCCCCGTTCTGAAATTGTGTTTTTCCTGGTAAAAGGCCCATGTGAGAGGTCACCAGGTGAGGAAGAACTACAAAAAGATAATTTGGTCAGTAGGAATACTGGACAAGGTCATTTTGCGTTGGCGAAGGAAAGGAAGAGGATTGAGTTCATTCAAACCCGAAGCACTTACTGCAGGTTCTAGCATGCAGGTAACAGAACCAAAGGAGGATGACTATGATTTCTTGAAAGAAGGTAGAAAGCAAACAGAGGAAAGATTGGAGAAGGCCCTTGCTAGGGTGAAATCCATGGTGCAGTACCCAGAGGCTCGAGATCAATATCGCAGATTGCTCAATGTTGTCTCAGAAATGCAGGAAACAAAGGTAGGCGTACTTTATTTATGTTGACTTTGCTACTGAGACCCACCGTGTGCATTTGAACTGCAACGGGGGTGTATTTGTTGCTACAGATACGATATCATTTGGGCTATATGGGTTTAGCCGATGAAATGTTGCACTTGATATGCATCATGCATTTGTACAACATTTTGGACGTATTTCTTGTCAGTTCCAGGCTCCCACTAATTTGATGCTACTCGTTGGCTTAGGAAGTCACTAAGTACAATACATTATTCTATTTTTTATCTTTCTTGCTGCCTCAAACTGATAACCCCAAAGATACCCAAGACTCACAATTCCCTTTAACTTCGCACCTACATCATACCCGTGAGCATGTAAATGGAGTGCTTAATTCTATGTGGGAACGATTATCTTATGACATTCGGGTAGTTATAGGGTCAACGTGACATTTATGAATATTATGTTCGTGTATTGAGAGAACACGCTTTTATCATTGAAGTTTTTAGTTATCGATATTGTGTCCACAAACATCTTTAACCAAAATTATATCTAAGCATACTGCAGGTTAATGACCATGTATGTTGCTGAAATAGAATTTCTGTTTCTCATTGATGGAACAGTGTGGAATTTGATTTTAATCTTCTTGATTTTCTCTGCAGGCTAAGTATGACAGGGTCATGAACAATCCAGAAGTCGATTTTGATGAAGATCTAATTGACCTTGAAGCTTTGTTGGAGGATGACACCTTCATGCCAACTGCAACTTAACTTTGCACATCATTACATACTCTGTAAAACCACAGCCTAGCATAGTTATCTGGTAAAGATTCTGATTAGATTGCACAGGGTTCTCTTGTAAATTAGCTTTAATCGATTGATTTCACCTCTTAGTGTTCCATCCAGAGTGGTGAGAGATTTGGTAGTAGGGTTGGTTGTGGGGAAGATGTCTGTGTATGTTTTAGGATATATCAGATAGAAGTGATAATGCTAACGAAAAATCTTAAAATTTCTCAGTGCATTTATGATTTCTTTTGATGTAATATACGACAACAGCATGTTGAATTGTTGTTTTTGGACCAAAATATGATGTTTCGCAAAAACCCTTTCTGAGTACTCATTTTATAAGGAAATGTTTACTATTTTTGGTAACATGAAAAGTGACTGATAATTTGTTCATTTGTAATGATCATTTTACCTTTCTCTAAGGTTGAAGCCAGTGTCGTAGAGCCTCTTTCAAGAACTTCCTAAAAGTTGTGTGGCACACATAGATATATGCCATGAGTTTGATTTGAAATACAGGCACAATACAAGAATGGGAAATTCTTTAACAAAACTTTCAGGGGTTTTTTGAAAATTTTTTCCCGTGACATAATCAGACGCTTTGTGAATGGATCAGATCAACCAATAAAGAGCCAAGATGGATGCTTTGTTTGCCTCAAGCACTGGGGTATTTGGCGGGAAAATATGAAACAAAATCTGAAATTTATGGAAGTATATTGACATTTAGTTTTTTTTTTAATAATAATAA
>CAVNYN010272136.1:0-34655 GCA_963692815.1 Nyctanthes arbor-tristis | reverse complement strand
ATTTTTAATCCAAGAGCTACAATAGCCAGAGGATTAAAAATTAGAAAAGAAAAAAAATACTACGAGGACAAGGTGGATGAAGGTTACTCGGATATAAAGTGCTAGTTCTCTTTTTATTAGAATTAAATAACTAATGCAGTCCAGCACTTCATAAATCAATCTGAAAGAAACATATACCCGGAATTTTATTGACCAAGATCCGAGCCTTTTCTGCTCTCTTCAAATTCAAATGTGCACCTCTGCTAGCATTATACCTGTTCTCGTCCTGTTTCACCAACGCAATACACATCAACAACAAAATATACAAGTGGAAGGTCACCATGTCAGTTTTCAATAGCTATCAAAGAAAAGGAACTCATTATTAAAAAAATAAAGATGTCTTTTCAAGATTTATTTAAGAGAATGTAGAAGTTGTAGAAGATACAATTCATCTATACCAACAGTCAGTTGCTTTACTGAAACAGCGATGTAGAAGAAATCAAGGTTTATTGATGTTAATTTGATTTATCCTTCTCCTCGCAACCCATTCTTGATACTAAGATGATGAAGAAAAAATTGATTTACTGATTCTCGACCATCATCTTTAGTTACTTGCATTAGCATTTTCATTTATGTTCTGTACAAGAAGTTATCAAGTTAAAACCCACAAACCAAAATAGTAAAACAATCACAAGAATTGGGAAAATTGCAGATTGCTAGGACTGGGAATTAGATTCCTCAAATATAATAAATGATCACAAAATAATTACGCTGGAGGGCCAAATTAGCTCAGTAAATCGTGTGAGTTAAAGCATTATCTTAAAAATAAATGCAGACGTGAGTTTCTGACATTTTCATATTGTTTGTGAAGACTTATGCACAAGAGTGTTGCTGGGAGAGGAAGGACAGACATAAAATTACCCTATTGTAGTCTTCAAGCCAGCTTTCTTCTTCACAAGCTGACATCCATTTCTCAACCTTATCCAATATTTCCTTTCTGCTCAAAGCCTCTTCTTTTGCTCTTGTAATCTGATTGTCCATGTCAGCCAATAATTCCACAGGCTCAATGTTCCCTGAATCAATGAGCGCCAAAATTTTTTCTCGAGCTGCATCAGTATCAATCTCTATGTGGGCATGGGCAAATATCTCTTCTAGCTCACCCTGCTTCTTAAAAGCAATTTCTTTCATTCTGCTAGCTTTTAGCTGATCAAGTCTTTCAACTTCTATTTCGGCCTTCACAAATACGGAAATGACCATACTAACAAAATTGTGATTGTACAAATTAATTGAACTTTCACATAATAAAAACTCCAGTAACCTGTTCAATGAGGTCAAGCGCAAGAGCTCCAGGAATGGAGACCTCATCCACTGAGGCCGAAATATTACAAGTAACATGGTCAAATAGGCTTCTTTCTTCTTGGGGTGTGTCCATCAAATTCCAAAGATCAATTAGCTGACTTGCTAATTCTTGAAGCTGTATATAACCAAAGTCAAAATTAGTTTGCATGGGTGAAGATGATCCTCAAAGAAACAAGTACGTCACTCATATCCTTTTGCACTGGTAAAAGGGAAAACGACTGGCGGCCAAGTAATAAGAAATTGCAATTATAAAATTTGAGTAAATACCTTCTGTAGCCTCTGTTTCTTATCTTCCTTAAGTGCTAAGACAGTCTTAGCCAATCTAGATAGTGTGTCATTGCTTATGCTTTTAGACTGTACACTTGTAGAATCATTTAGGCTTGGATGCACTTCAGTGACAGTAATGAAAAAGTCCATGCCGAGAACAGCACAAAGATCATGCACAGTGCTCACAAATTCAAGAACCTTGTGCAACCTTTCACTCTGCAAGATCAAGAAAGATGAATATTACAAAATCAGCTAAACTGCAGCTAACAGCTGATCCATAAGAAGATAAAAAAGACCTTACCTTTTCTTTTTGAAGATCTTGGAGCTGAGCATGAAACTCGTCCAATTTCTTTAGGGATAGATCAGTTTCGTCAACAGAAGGACTCTCCGCCGGTTCACTGGCCCCAACAATTTCTGCACATATCTTTTGTATTTGAGATTGAACATCAGAAAATTCTTTTATCCTTTCTTCTTTCTGTTCCCACAGTTTTTCCAATGCAGGAGCTATAGCTGCAAGCTGTTCCTTGATTGTCCCTGAAGTTGTCTCAGGCTGCAAAAGACCAAAAATAACTTAAGGTATGGTTAAAAATCTGCACTTAGATACACCTGAGAGAACTTCATTCTACTCCAATCCTAATGATTATCATTTCTGTAGATGCAACTATCTTAAGATTTCCTGTATAAGTTGATCCTAGTTGCTTACAATTCCAACATAAGTCTTCTCTCCAAGTGCCGAAAGGAGATTTGTGAGTTCAACTCTAGCATCAGCCAATTTCTGAAGAAGTTGTGCCCTAGATTTCACGGCTTGCTCGACCTTTCTCTTGTATACATTCAAGCACTCTTGCTCCAGCTGGAGTAGCATTTTATCCCTTTCCTCATCACTCTCTCCAACTTCATCCCAAATTTGCTGCACAATAACAAGAATGGTTTTGTGTCAGCCCAGAAATTGAAATGTGCCTGAATAAAGAGTGTGTGAAGATTGAAATCAATAAATTCAGAAATGGCTTGCCTGCAGTTTTTGCAGTAAGGATCCACAGCTAGTTTGTCCAATAAGAGAATTTTCATCATCTACAGCTGCCATCTTCTATGGCTAAAAGAAAACCTGAAAGAAGATTCAATTCAGTCTCATTCTTTCTACATAACTGGTTTTCATCACTCATAACCATATCTTTCACAGAGCCACAAAATGACATAGTGATTCAAGTGTTATTTAAACCAACAAATCCTAGTGAACACAACGCTGCAACATTCATACGAATATCAATATATAGCGGTGAATTTTCTTGCTAAATATGAACTTAAGATAGCCAAGTAATAGCATTAAAAGGAGTCTGGTTCAAAGTTAGATTCCTTTCTCCATCAGAGAAATCATTTTGGTCCTACATTTTGTTTTTGTTTCAAGAATTCATAAGAATTGGTGAAATAATCAGACTTTACCCTCAGAAACACAATAAACTACAAAATAGTAGTGTGCAATCAATTTCATGAGACTGTAATTTGTAGGTAAAATCCTGCTTCAAACAAAACAAGTACATCATATCCAATTAATAAGCGTATAAGAACCAGTGTTTGAAAAAAAAAGGGAGTATAAGAACCAAACTGCTAAATATTTCAAAGAAAAATTATATTCTAACTTGAACAAACTCACGAAAGCTTATATGAAAAGGGAAGAATCACTTAACCCCGTTGCTTCAACTTCACTACACCCAGAACCCGCGAAAACAAGATCAACCACAGCCGCAGGTCAACTGTTTTAAGCACCAAAAACACAATATTACGCAAAACATCCCACCAACATACTTTTGGAGTTTCGACAAGAAAAAATAAAACCCTCCAAACAAAAAAAATAAAAATAAAAATTAAGTATTAAAAACCCTGATATCAACTCAAAAATGTGCCCAAATCCAGCACCAACACACGCTACATTCACTACAGACAAGCACCAGAGCCACTTTCCGACACTCGGATCTCAAATACACCACTTCACTCAACTCAGACAAATACAAACAGCGAGCAATCACATGAACACTCACTAAACACAACACGCACACATTTCCAAGTTTTTACACAAAAATCAGAGAAAAAGCTGCAACGAAGAGAAATGCTAACCAGATCGTACTGAATCGATAGGGTTTTTGGGAGCTTGTACACTCAGATCTGGTGGATTTTTTTTTTTTTCTTCTCTGCAGTGTGAAATTGAAAGGACTGAGAGTGGAAAATCCTAAGCAAAAGGACAAAGAAAGGGATATATCGAGTCTGGGCATGGGGCGGATAAATACGTCGTCGTCGGCCTCTAATATTATTGTCGTGAAAAGTGAAAGATCTTGGGTTTACAATTTCGCTCCCCCTTTTTCTAAGTTATTCACCAACATGATGCTCGTATTATTATTACTATTATATATTATATGTAATAAGAATAAAAATATTATTTGTACATATAATACGTATAAAATTTGTACACAATCCATGTATTTATTTAGATAAATATTCTTATAGTCTCATTTTTCTTGAAATGACAATTTTAAGGGGGTGTATATATATAAATGTAAAAGCGTGTGTACAAATTTGATACACTTTAAATGTATAAATAACACTCTTTTAACAATGATGTGTAACAACAATATGTCAAACATGATAGGTAAAAATACAGGGTGCCTTTTTTCCCCAAAAAATAAAAAATAAAATATAAAAATTATTGATTGGCATAATAATGTATAGGCCCGTTCATAAGAGATTTTTTTGGTGCATAACAATATGTAAAGACTATACATTACATATATGAATACATGCATACATAATGCATTTTTGAGGAGTATTGGTCGATGCTCATTTAGAAGGTGCATATTCACACATTTTAGCACACAACAATTCTGCCCCTGGCGCTTATTGCAATAATAATAATAAATAAAATAAAATAAAATAAAAATTAGAAGAAGAAAAAGGTTCAGGTACTTCATGTCAACCAGAGACTTACATGTGCGTTTTTAGGCCCTATTTTTGTGACATTTGAACCTATGTATGGATTGTTGGTTGATTTGAAGTACAATATTATGATACTTCTGGGGTACTGAATACTTTCTTGCCCATAGAGATAAGTATATCTCTAATTTTATCATTGATTGTAAAACTTCAATATCGCTTGATAAAAAAAAAAAAAAAGTATGTGCATAGTATTGATAAATATAGAGAAATATAAAACATACTCTATGACGTATTATCTTAAAATGATATAAAATCATATATCATTTAATTGTGTTAGATCGGAATTATCCATAAAAGTCTTTTTTTTTTTAAATGCCTATATTATCTTTCTTTAATTGCCATTTAGTTGTGTACTATCTATGCTTCTTACTCCTTCCACATGAACAACAATTTTTGTACACTTGGCTTGTCATCTTTTTAATCCACATCTTTTATTGGAGATTTCCCCCCCTTCATTAGTTTCTATTTTTCTTTGGATGTATATTACATCTAACATTATCTGCATTGAAATGCTTTAAGACTTCTTTAACCATTAATGACACCTTACTTAAATTGACCAGTATCATTTGTGGTGAATGGTAATAAGCAACACTATTCATTCATTTTAAATTAATTTTTGTTGTTTGAAGAGAAAGTAGTACCATTTTGCTAATATATATATATATATACATATATATATATATATTAACTTTGAGTTCATTAACCCTCACAGATAAATCGTGGAGCTATATAATATATAAAACACGCTCAACATCGACTCTTTTAATGAATTGTTATTCACACAATTGTCAACGCAAAGGGAGAAACTTCAATTTTTTAGGTGAAATGAAATATGTTACAGCGAACTAAAAATGCTGTGGTTTTTTATGTGGCTCCAAATTTGTACGGGGAAGCAAATGATTGGCATGTTAGTGTTTTATCTTTTTATTAGTTAGAGAATAATTAACAGAGCAGATGTGAATCTCTCCCCTATATTATATGTCCTGTGAACCTCAGCTAGCTATAAATTATACACATTCGCTCAAACCCACTTTTTTAAAAGTTGAAACTTGCATGCACTTTTTTTAACAACTATTAATTTATTATTATAATTATTATTTTTTAATGAGGAAACTTTATTCATTCATCACATCTAAAATAATTACAGAGATGAAAGAAAGATGGTTCTCAAAACATTGAATGAAGCTTGGAGATCGGAAGAGATGCTCTCATCGGGCAATGAGTGGCATGATTCACAGACCTCTAAATACATGAGAATTTAATTCCATTAATCTATTGAGCTTAGTTTGTTGATGGTTGAGACATTATTAGAAGATCCTTTCACATGCTTATTAGGATAATCACGACTATGGGAAGGAAGGTTTTCTCCCTTATTCATACAAAAAATTAAATATTTGTTTATCATTTCCGTCCCCCATCCTCCCTAGCTAAGTCTCCGCTTATTAGACTTGACAAAAAAGCTTGTATGTTGAAAAGCTCGAGAGCCGGCAAGCTGCTCAGCGAGCAAAACTTGGATTGGCGAGCCTATTTGTTCGGCGAGCCACTGGGCTCGCCTTGATGCAAATTCTATATGTCAATTCAACTCTTCTACCTCCAATTTCAGTTATGCTCGGATTCTATGAAAGAGAAGTATACTAGTGCTTAGAAACAAGACTTCCATTTATGTGAACATCTATAAAAGTTATTTTTAGAGAAAATTTTCAAAAGCTTATGAAAATAACTTGGTATATTGGGTTCAAAAAGGGGGGAAAACTTAACAGTATTATTTTCGTTATTCTCTCTCTCTCTCTATTTATTGGTGGGGAAGGGCGTCCACCTTTTCCGTCAACCTATTGATCAAAAACATTAAAAGCTCCAATGCTTCAATTCTCAATCAGCGCTTCTTATTGTATTGATACATTAAGACAATATGAGCCATCAATTGCATGTCCTATTCGGCGTAACGGAATTCAATTTTGCAAACATTTTACCCATAGGTAATCGTCTCCTCCTTTCTGAATCACTTCCCTGTTGAGACCCTTTCTGGTAATGTTTTCCCATTATTTTTGCCGTCATAAATTTGGTGCCAATCCACTCGTATTGCGATTAGAAATCCTGAAATTCATCTTGTGCCTCCCGTGTGCGTGAGGGTACAACTCTCCTGATTATACTCCAGATATATTTCAAATGCATGGAATTGGTTTGTTGAATTGCATAGATATGATCGGTCTATTGAAATGCATGTTGATTTTTACTTATTTATTTATTTTTTGAGCATGTTGATTATTTATTTTTTTATTTTTTTATTTTTTTTGAGCATGTTGATTATTTATTTTTTTATTTATCTTTTTTGTGAGAACCTTTTCTTGTGGATTCTTGATAAACCAGCCTAAATTTTTTTTTTGACGGAAAAATGCATGTCGATTTTTTGGTTCAAGTAATTTATCATTATCTTGTTAATGAATATTAGATATAAGTTTTACAAACAGTATTTTATTTTATTTATTTATTTATTTTAAATAACATCAAATTTTATTCATGCCCCAAGAAAGTTACAGCTGAGAGTAGGGGGAAACGTTTTAACCCTTCTCCAACCTGAAAACAGAGTTGAGACAAACAAAGAAACCAAAAACAGGGCCAAAACACGAAGAACACTGAATGAAAAACTAAGCAAACAGAGAACAAACAAAGTCAAAACAGCCCAACAGCTCCAGCAGCAACAGCAACGAAAGGAACAAATTTATTTTGCAAAACCAGAGTTCTCTCCATCATCCCCTTCTTCGTACCAGTCTTCTGAGTCAGTGAGCTACCATAATTTGATTCCATCACTTCTTTGCCTCTGACTAATATATTATATAGCTCCTGCACCAAACAATAATCCTCTTGTTCTTTGCCCAATCCAAATTCCTCATTTATCTCACCTTCTTCTGTTTCAATGTCCAGACTAGCTAGCGCAGCAACATAGTTTGGTCTTCTATCCTTTTCCATATTGGACCGAGGTTGCTTAGTGGGCTTTTCGTGCTGTTTATTTTTTACACTAAGACTTTGCCCTTCCTTCTCTCTTGACTGGTCTTTCTTCTTAATCAATTGTAGATTTTTAGGAATTCGTTTATTTTAGGACTTTTTGTTGTTAAAGGAACCAATTATTAAAATAAAACCCTGTTGCCTGCATGCAAACTTGTTGCTCAATTATGTCTCCCGGGAATAGAAGCCTTTAGCTTTTGGCATTTGATGCTGCTCTGGCGCTGGTGGGGATAGTTTGGCATTAAGCATTTATTACTCTTGGGATTTATCTTCAGACTTCAGGGAGGAAAACGGAAAATTTGACAGGAGTATCAATTCTCTAAACTTTTTGAATATAGTGATTTTGAGGAAAGCATAAATAATGTCCATTGAGTTATTAACTATTACTTAGCATGTAAAATCTAGTTTATATAGATTCCTATAACCTGTGCTGATTGCTGGCCATAACCTTATTTGTGTTTTTGCAAACGTGCTGCACCGACATTGCCAAGTGGACTAATTAAGATGGGCAATTTTGAGCTGGTATACTTTGTCTTTTAGGAATAGTGCTGTAAGATTTAGAGAAGTTGGAGTTAGAAAAGCATGCAAATTCTTATATTTTTCTTTGGTTTGCTTGACATGCAATTTGATGTAAATGCATAAATTGATAGAGTAACCACTCTCGTTATAACTTCCTTGTACACTGGATTTGAAAGTTTAGTTTGTAGAATCCCAGTAAACTTAGTGGCAATACGTCCAACACAAAGATTTGAGAGCAGAGGAGAAATTGTTCATGAGTTTCATGTAGGTTTCACGTGAATTTTGGGTATCTCATTTTACCATGCCTTAATCAAAAAATGAGGTGGTATTTTGCGTATATAACAATACAGGCATTAATATCTGATTAGAATATTCCGTAGTACAGTGCTTTTATTAACTAATTATACTTGAGCCCTTTATTCAGCAAGGTCAAATAGTCCACAATATTTACTATAGTAACTTTATTCAGCAAGGTCAAATAGCCCACAATATTTACTATAATAATAATAGTACTAGCAAAATAGTTACTTTTGCCTTCTCTGGCCGTTGGTGAAATTCGGTATTTTTTTTAATTTTTTTTTTTAATTTTTATTTTTAATTTTTATCTTCTTTCTATTTACAGTTTGAAGAAATATCACCATAGTTTTCTACTTTTCTTATTGTCATCGACAACTCATGCTATATTCCATTCTAATCAGGTGGTAAAATTTTACTGACTTGCTGCTGCAAGTATTCTTTTAACTTGTTCAGTGTGAGTTATTCGATTTGTGATTGAAGAAAGAAGATGCAGAAGGACATGAGTCCTTCTTTACCTTCAACACCTTCTGCTCGAACTCGTCAGCGTAGACGTTCGCAAGAGGTGAGTAGTGCATAATTTCCTTTCGCAGTTGAACAGGGAGGGTTGTGATTGACATGGAAGACCTTTGCACATTGCCGTAGATCTGAAAAGAAGTTTTAAAATGTCAAATAATTCTTGTTACCATCAACCATAGGAACCAATCTTGTTTAATTAAATAAATGGTTACTTGCATATTCTCTTAATAGCTTATTATTCAAATGGGTAAGATGGCTCTAAAATGGAGCTACAGAAAATAGTTAAAAACTCTTTTAGCATCTCAATTGACGTCGACAGGGGAAGAGTGAAATATGATAATTCTTTTACATGTATGGTGAAGTAATTTGATCCTTTCTTCTGGAAGTTGAATATTGTTATCATATTGTTTTGGAAATTATATTCCTTGAGCAAAAATCATTCAGTTTTTTATCTAAAAGCTCAAGTTGGAAGGGGGAAAAACAAAAGAAAAAATTTCTAGTTTTTTCTTCAAGTAATAGTGTTACTGCAACCACACTTGTCGCGGTAACCAATAATTATTTTCAACAGTCTGTGATAATGATATTCTGGATAGCAGTTAACCTGCCTCAACTTACTCTGGATATAAAGGAAGTAAATAGTTGATACTTGATATATCTTATGGCTATTCTTTTGTTACTGGTGAAACTTGGGCAATATGCAACATAAGCAACATCAGTAGCATGCCTACTCTGAACAGCTCAGAGTACTAATAAGATACTCCTTGTGGTCCAGGTAGGTTTGGGGATTCAGGGGGAGAGGCATTATGTTCATTTAAAAGCTTGTAAATGATTTCTCTTGTATGTGACTTCAGTGGTTTTTTTGGATCTAAATGAACTCAACTGAAAGTGATAACTTAGAAATTGCAGCTCTCCTTTTTGGTGCCAGGCTTTTTCTGACGTAAATAAATTGAATGGAAACTACGTACTGGTGAATGACCAAGACAAATACAGATCTATGCGGATTCGTACATATTCATCTTTATGGATGCTTGGGAGTCTTATCCTCACTATTTATTTGGGTCATCTGTATATTTGTGCAATGGTTGTTGTCATCCAAATACTCATGGCATCGGAGTTGTTCCATCTACTTAGAAGATCACAGGAAGATAAGCGTCTTCCCGGATTTAAATTCATCAACTGGTAAGAAAAATGTACACATTTCCACTCAAAATTCTGGCTTTGCTTCTTAGTGTTCCGGAATAGGTTTCTTATTATTTCTTTTCACGTTTTTGTAATTACGTACCACAGGCATTTTTTCTTTACGGCAATGCTGTATGTATATGGCCGCATTCTCAGTCAACAGCTTGTCAATACTGTGACTTCAGATCAGTTCTTCTATAAGCTTGTGAGTGGCCTTATCAAGTACCAGATGGTCATTTGTTATTTTGCATATGTCGCAGGTTCGTCAAATTTTTACTACTTGCACAGGAATTATTGACCACAAAAAGGGAAAAAGAACAAGTGTCATCCTTAGCTTATAACTGATTGTCATTTAAATTTGTCATTCTTGTTTATAGCATATGATTTTTCAGAATGTAAAATTCACTCATCTATTACAGGAATGATGTGGTTCATTCTTAGTCTGAAGAAGAAGATGTACAAGTATCAATTTGGTCAGTATGCATGGGTGCATATGATTCTTATTGTCGTCTTCGTACAGTCCTCCTTCACCGTTGCTAATATTTTTGAAGGAATATTCTGGTAATACACCAAAATTGTTAACTTGAACTAGTTTCCCTGATATATCCAAGCATATAGCATCTAATTTGGTTATGTTTAAGTGACTGGTACTTCTATTACATTGCCAGACTTTTTTTGCGGTTAAATACAGATTCCCAGCTGGCTCGTTGAGATTTATATCATACTCCATTCTCTCAAGATTCTTCTAATGAAACAATGCAGGTTTCTTCTTCCAGCATCCCTTATAGCTGTCAATGATGTGGCTGCATACTTTTTTGGCTTCTTTTTCGGGAGAACACCTCTAATCAAGCTATCCCCAAAAAAGACATGGGAGGGGTTCATCGGAGCATCTGTCACTACCATATTGTCTGCATTTTTGGTAAAATTATCATGTCTTTGATCATCCTCTATTATCCTCTGCGGTTGTATCATTTTGATGCATTTTTATAATTCTAAGAGATCGGAAGAGCACACGTCATGATGAGTAACTTTTGTTAGCACGTTTCTCCTATCAACAACTGATTTTCACCAGCATAATTTGGATGTAGGTCAAAGAGAAAGTTGTTCACAGTTTTTCCATAGGAATGATCTCCTCCCTCCAGTGGGGAGGAGATATAACTCCCACTATTGATGTGGCACTGCCACATCAGCACTGTCATGTCATCAATACAAGGCAAAAATTGATGTGGCACTGCCTTGTCATCACCCCTAGCTAACATGTCACTGATGTGCCAGCGCCATATCCACATCAGCGATCGGAGTTATATCTCCTCCCCACTCGGGGGAGGAGATTAGCTTGTTTTCATTTAGGACTTCCGTGTCATGATATAATGGTTGTGATAGTGCTCGTTCGAGGCTCTCTACTTCTACACCATTTATGCATTTGAAACTTACCAAAAGAGATATGAAAGAAATTGCTGCATAAATATTTCTTTGACATAGGTTGCCTACTATTCCCCAACTCAAACATACATTAAAAACCATACACTTGCTGCTTTGTCTTTCTTGCTTTTCGAAAAACACACTGACAATATTTTGTATAGCCACTTACGACAATTTTACAACATCCATGACCATATGCAGCTTGCAGATATCATGGGCCGTTTTCAGTGGTTTACATGCCCAAGAAAGGTAACTCTTCGTGAAGGATTTCTAAAGAATATATGGAACTAAGTCTTACTGTCTAGGAATCCACTGCAGGATCTATCAACTGGTTGGGTTCAGTGTGATCCTGGGCCGCTTTTCAAGCCGGAGCGTTATTCATTAGCCGAATGGATTCCTCAGTGGGTAAGTTAATTGTTCAAATTTCCTGACAAATTTCTACATTTCTGTTCACTCACAGTTAAATTATTTGCTTGGTAACATTGTCAGTGGGCAAGACAAATATGCTTTGGCAGTTTTGGTAATGACAACAAAATGAAAATCAGAAATGCCACTGCCAGAATAGTTTACCTGTGACTGAACATATTTTACGAGATTTCACTTTCATATCAACTCTTGCAAAGAAGGCCATCTCAGTGCACCAAAAATTGCCCAAATCATCAGTTTTCAGAGTTTATCAAATTCATTAGGAGTTTCTCTTTTGTTCAGTATCTGTCCTTAATAATCCACATTTGCGAAGTTAAAATTTGATTCGGATATGAACTTGACAGGCTTGCTGTTGCTTTTGTTAGAACTAAATTGATTAATACAACCCAAGCCAATTAAGCTACGAGCTTCTTCTCCATACCCATAGGCCATAGCAATTGGAACTTACTAATTCTTTTGTTAATTTCCTGCAGTTCCCGTGGAAGGAAGTCTATGTCTTACCTGTACAATGGCATGCTTTATGCCAGGGTTTATTTGCATCAATTATTGCACCTTTTGGAGGATTTTTCGCTAGTGGTTTCAAGAGGGCTTTCAAGATCAAGGTGCAATTCATTTCATATTCTTAAGTAGGAGATATCAATTTCTCTAGTTTTCCCTAGCCTTCTAACACATAGTTTCTAGTTTTCCCTGGCCTTCTAACACATAGTTTTCCAGGATTTTGGTGGCAGTATTCCAGGACATGGTGGCTTTACAGATAGAATGGATTGCCAGGTGAGCTGCCCAAAAGGATGAAGTCCTTACTCTGACGCCTGAGATGAAATGCATAGTCGGCTTTTCTTCCTCTTCATCTTCATTTCTATATCCACGAAGTGAAACCCGTAACTTGACCAGTATATTGTTAATACATAGCACAATGCTGGTTTTCCTTTTGAGTGGACTATAACATGTCATACAGAAGTCCCTGTTTTCGTGACATAACTTGATATTTGGAACCTGTTGAAGTTAGGCAATATATATATTTTAATTCTTCCATTGCAAATAATCCAGTCACAATCCTTAAAATGCAACCTGGCAAATAATGTCCATTCTTTTTCACCTTGATCCAAGTAATGCATTTTTCAAATTCATGCAGATGGTCATAGCCGTCTTTGCCTACATTTATCATCAGTCATTTATCATTCCCCAAACCAACTTGGTCGAGGTGATCTTGGATCAGGTTAGTACCTCATTTAGAAGGCAGAGGGTGCGGGCAATATCCACGTCGCTGAACTACATAATACTACATAACTTGCAGAATACCGCAATATGACGAAAATTTTCTTTTGCAGATAGTAAGAAACCTCAGCTTTGAGGAGCAGGAATTGCTTTATTTGAAGCTTGGCCAGATATTTCAACAGCAGCAGTTTGGGACTCCTTGAGACAAAAAAGTGGCCTCTAACTAATCCATTAAGAGGTTTGCCATACTCCCAACAGCAATTTTTAAGGCGCAAGTCAAAGCCTAGTAAAATGCTTACGCACCTCCGAAGTTTTTTACCAAACGCATCTGTTGTTAACAGCTCTTGGACAGCTTGTACAAAAGAACGCTTTTCTCCCCTTTTTTTTTGGTGGTGGGGGTTGTTTCCTCATCTCCAACAATTTTATTGCGGTTGTCATGAGCATACTATGACCCGTTGCAGATGGAAACTCACTCAGCTTCTGTATTTTGAATACATATAATTCACATTACTAGTGTATAAATTCCTCTATTCCTGCAGTATAGTTCAATATTATGATCCATCTAACTCACCATCGGCCAACCCAGATAAGCATTCAGCCCATTATCAATCATATCCATTATCAAGATATGTCTGCATGAAATATAACCTGGTATGATAGCAAGTATTGCCTAAGAAACTCTAGACAGGCAGTATTCCTTTACCAGCTGAGTGGTTCATCATGCTCGATTGTAAAAAAACATAAGAATCACTACGTTGAGATTGCAAGCTGCAGAAACTGAAGAATATTGCAGTCAATTTAAGCAACTTCACATTGAGTGATTCAATCAATCCAGGAAAGAAGGTAGAAATGAAAGAACTCGATCACCCTAACCAAACCTAAGAAACTTTAGTCTCGCATCTATAGGTAACACTCTTCTAACATTCCCCTTCCCCAACTGCATAAGAAAGGTTGAGATGTGCCTGGAAACACGTAAGCAAATGTGGAAATACCTAAAAACTTCGTACAATAATGAAACTTAATTGCCATTCAAGGAAATAAGAGTGCGAATGTTTACAAACCTCAAAGATTTTAAAGAATAAGCTGTTTCCATCTCCAAAACCTTGCTGAGATGCGAACTTTCATGTTCCGCCTCTCACTGTTAAGCCAACAGCAAAGTTAGTTTTATATATATATATATATATATATATCATTTCTGTAACTTGCTATTCAAAGGCAATTACGATCTTAAAAGATAAATTCAGTAATGGAATTTACCTCAATAAAAATCATTTATAGTTGTAACAGAGATAAGAAGCCCTTTCTCACCACTCCTATGGGACAAAAGAGGCTCCCCATCTTCAAGTAAGATATTCAGCTTCCACACAAGTACTCTGCTGTAGCTAATCACACCCACATTTGGCCAGCCTTCAAAACTCTACTGTATTCACATTATAGAAAGATTCCAACAAGGTGTCTCCCATTCTTGAACATGTTAAAGTCTGATATCAACAATATCAAGAAACTTTTACCACATTTACATTACATGAGAGATCTGATACTCGTTGACGTTCAACTTGATTATATATAGCATAGAATAAAAGCTACCAATCAGTAAAACTCAGAATGAATCCTCAAAGTGACTGAGAGCAATCAAAAATATTAGTTATATGCGCAATGACGAACATTTCATTCTATTTTTTCATAAAAGACAGGGTATGATTCACCAAGAGAAGACACTGCATCCATGTCAAAGTGGGAGAGAAATAAACAAGCCTCAGTATTCCGCTGGCTCAAATTAATTTCAGGAATTACCAAATAACAAAATCAGACAATCATATAAATAATGAACCGTGAAAATTACTCTTAAACTATCTGCCTTCTCTTAATTTATTAATTCATCATTTGTTATTTATCTATTCTGATACTTCCACATTTCCTGTACTCAAAAATTTGAAACTGTCATTTCTCATTTACATAGGTACAGACCTTCCGTTTCAACCCATAGCAAATCTTCATGAGTCAAGGGTGTTGGTTCAGCTGCTTCCACAAAAAAAGTTCATGTATGTCATTCACATTCCAATCTTAAACGAAGGAAAAAAATAAGAGGGAGCAAAATTAATGGGGTATTTTCATTTTCAATAGGACGTTGCAATGGTCGAATCCATAATAGGACTATCCTTGTTGAAGGATTGCCATTCAACTTCTCTGAGCATTTTAAACCTCTCATCTAATGTAACAAACCCAGCTTGGGGTGCTACAATGCCAGAGCTTCCAGCTTTATAGAGCAGAAGGATTCCAGCTCCCATATCAGGCCCATGGAGCTTTCCTGTCAGCAACACTCGAAGAGGCATGAAGAGGGATTTTCCCTGGAATGAAAATAGAACAGTTAAAATTGGTATTTAAACTTTGGTCAAGTAAACATAATGTAGCAAGAATAGTAGCTATGAACACTATAAACCATCCCCATGCAGTGCAAACGCCTTAAAAGCGATCTTTGAAGCTCCAGAGCATTTTAGCTTTCGTTGTATGGGAAAAAGAAGTATGTCTTATCTTCACCACTACCTTCCGTTTAAGCGATTTACCAAAGCTCTTGACCCACTTCTGCCAACCAGTTTGGCCTTCTTCAAGTGCAGAAATGAGCTCGCCAGAGTCATAAGCAGCCATCAAGTTGGTAGCAATCTCAGAAAGCTGATCTTCTAGCAGAGTCTTACCTTCAGGGCTGACAATCAAATATCAATAATGGCAACCACATCAATGATAATCACTGGCTATTGGTAATACAACCTTGGAACTGCCAAAGCATTTAATGGAGCAGTATGCCTCAATAAAATGGCCGCAATACCGCCATAATGAAGGCATTCAATGAGATTCAGATGAAATGTACGTAAAAGGAGTTTGAAAACATGTTCACAAGTTTCTGTTCAAACTGAAGAGTGCAAATATCCTTGCATCTAATTAGATGCATTTTTACTAGTATACTTCAGTTCCTATTAGGTTTTCCCCCTTTCTTTTTAATGTTCTAGGGCACAGCTGAGGGTGGAGCAGGGGGAAAAAAGGGAGATGCCTGCACAAGAGAGGATGAGAAGCAGGATTTTAGAACATAAGCTTCTAGCCACAGCGACAGTGAGTGGGGAAGTTTCTGAATCAAAGCTTGCTGCAGTGAGACCCATAAAATATGTTCTGCAATGGCAGAAACATTGATATTTTAGACATAATTCTGACACAAACTGGAAACCCATAGGCTGTAACTAATCTTTTATATATGAGAGCCTTGGGACCTAAAAAGAGGAGTCATTATATCAGACATGGGCATTTCAAAAAAGCACCTTGTAAGGATGAACTACCAGCAGGTTCTTCATTGTTGCACGGTTTGATTTAGCGGGAAGTCCTCATCAAATCGGGTAAGCAGATTGAGATTGGGTAAGCAGATTGGGAAGTCCCCATACTGTCCTAGGCAACTTTGCCAGAAGTGCTAGTTGTGAAAATGACTTCATCATAATCAACAGATGCCTTTCCAAATTGTTGAATATAATGTTTGGCAGTCATGCTAAGAAAACGGTTTTAAAACTTCATATAGGTGATGCTAGATTTAGGGCTAAATATATGTATGATATTATCTCAGAATCTTTCATATGCGTAATAAGAACAAACAGCCGGATGCTTAAAGACAACTGCAGAACATAAAATTTTATGCACCAGAACAATCTACAACGAAGATGGGCAAGAAACAAAGTAATTGTATGTTTTTCTTGTCCACAATATCACAAAAGTAGAAATTTGATGAGTTCAAAATTACCTTGCTAATGTTGTATATAAAGGATAGGATAGCAAGTTTGAAAGAGCCGTGTCTGCATCTGTTATCAGGTCAATTCCATCCTTTAGCAGCTGAACGGCCTCCTGTACATATTAATTCAAATGTAACAAATACTGGCAGCAACTTGTAAGGCTCACCAACCAATGCAAATAATAAAATCAAATGATTGGACAAGAGCTTTGAATGATCAGCGTGAACTAATAAGCCTTTGAGAAGTAAACATCTCAAGACGAGGGCAGCATACCGTAATGTTTGGCTCAAAACAATATATTGAATCAACAGAAAGTTAACGCAAGATTTCAAATTGTCACATTTTAAATTTTATTTATTCATTAGTATTAATTGTAGAGATTGTATAACATATTTAGATCCCAATTTTCAGGGATTATACATTGTTTATTAGGAAATCCCTTTGATTTATTATTTCCTTGTATGGCACTAGGGCAGACATCTATATAATGAGAATTCCTGCAAGGAACAAACAGGTTCTTTGACATATTTCTTAAAAATCTCTTGTTATTTGACACAGAAAACTCGAGCATGACCAGTAGTATCTCATTCCTAGAGTGAAAAATAAACCAACAGAACCGCCATGTACCAAATGCCAAAAATATAAATTACACAACAGAGCAGAAAAAGATCAAAGAGGAAACTCTTACTTCTACAAAGTTCCCCTCCGATTCCGTAAGGATCCCGGTGCTCTTCCATCGATCACCAATAAGCTTGGTTAGGTCTTTTGCTGGAAGAGACCTCAGATGTTGACCATTCATCCACCTTAATGTTCCAAAAGGTGATCAACGAGGAACTTCAACAATCAGTTGAGCAAAATGCTTTGCAAGCACAAAGAAATAGAAAAACAAAAATGACATAACAATAGAGAAAGGCAGCCAACTAAATATTCCATCAACTCATCAAAAGCGGCTGTAGTTATATCCTTTTGAGTGTGGAGTGAAGAATTTTTAGCCTCTTAGAGCATCCACATTGGAGGTGTTAAAGATATGTGTTAGTTAAATGTCAAAATTAATGCTCCAATGGATGCGTTAGTGGCTTTGTTAAAAGAATCTTTTTTAGCCCATTGTTAGCTTTGTTGTGTATTTATTTTATAGTAATAGTTTATCAATAAATATTGAAAAAAAGGGGCCTAGTTGGATTTGAGTGAATTTAATTTAACACATCCAATGTGATAGACACGTAATTGTTTAAATTAACTTGTATATAGGTAATTTAATGATCATTAAAATTCACTTTATTGCTTATGTGTGGCCAGCTGAAATTAGCATATCCATTATGGATGCTCTCAGAAGCCATAATTACCTTAATTTTGCAGAATCAAAAATAGCTCCACCTTTGTTAACGCGCTCAATTGTGAATTTTTCAACTGGAGATCATGAGAGAATTGAAGTCATTATATGGTTGGCAATATAAAAAATTATCACTTTGAGCTGCAATGGGTATTACATATGTAACAATTAGATTTTGGAAACTAACCAAGTTGGTCGAGTGTAAAAAACTCATTCTCGGTACCATCACCCCATCCCAACAATGCAAGATAGTTCACCATTGCCTGAGGCAAAAATCCCATCTCCCTGAACTGTCAAATGGCATTAGCATAGAAAGTATATTAGTTCTCATTAGGGTAGAGTAGCGACCTAGAGAAAATTGAACATTAAAGTGATTGTACTAACATAGCCACATGTCTTCCTGTTCTGAAAAATTCATGTTATACTTCTTAAAAAGGTTGAAACCAAAAACTATTTTAAAGGGAAAACAGATCAAATAGTGTTATTAACTACCTGACCCACTGAAGTTGCTCCATGCCTTTTTGAGAGTTTACTCCTATCAGGTGCAAGAATCAAAGACACATGTGCAAAGCAAGGCATTTGAAATCCCAGAGACTGGTTTGGAGTAAAAAATATAATTTTCTATTAGCTTATCCACATTGCCAACAGAAATTACTTACAAAATATAAATACGTAACTCAAGAAGGGGATTTTCAATGTAAGAAAAACTGAGAAGAGCAACATTACTTTATATATCAAAGCTTGCCTCAGTGTATTTGGCAGATGTTCTTCCGCTCTGAAGTACCAATATAAGTTAAATAACAGTCCATCAAAAGTAAAATAAATAAAAGAAGAGAAACGAATTTTATAACAGAATGATTGGCTTACCTTATAACATGCGAGATAGCCATGGTAGCATCATCAACAGTTACACAAAAATTGTAAACAGGTTGACCATTACTTCTCATAATCACAAAATCTCCAAGTGTGTCCAAGTTCCAACTTACCTTCACAACAGCATCAGACAAAATTAGTAGCTGATAAGCAAGGCATAATGTCATACATTGTCACAAGATCAGGCACACAGTTAAGCAGAAAGATCTTCATTCAATCAAGGTCCATGTCTAAAACAGAAGAAGAAAGAAACAGAGAAAAGGGGGTCATTGGAAAATAAATTTTGTGCTCTTTAGGTCTTGTTACGATATATTTTTAGTTGTTGATACTAAATGGGTGCTCCAACTATAGGTAAAACTTTTGAAACTAACAATTTTAGAATAAAGCCAACATGATATATGCAATTTGACTCGAGTGAGTAAAGAAAACAGCGGAATTATAAAAGAGCTTCGTTTGGAAAAAAAAATAAATAAATAAAACTTAATTGTTTTTGGCATTTAAATCGAATCAGTATCAAGGGAGGCCAATCTGCAGATGATACAATGCACAAGAGCAAGTTGGATAAAATCAAGTGCTGGAAAAGTATTCGATAAACCCCTATAGGTTAATAGGACAGGTCTAGACAGCAATTTATTGGACCTGCTATGCTCGGCTGCTAAAGGACAAAATGTTTGTAAGACGAGCATAGTAATGTAAGGATACCATGAATGAAATAACATAATACAAGTCTAAAAAAGAACTGATAATAATGAGAATATAAGACAACAAATGGAGGTCGAATTAAGGAACGATAACCTAGATGGTTGGAATGTGCTTGGTACAGACCAAAAGGAAAACTTACTAATAAAAGCCATATGATCTCCCTGAAAAGATGGACGGGAGAATGACAAACCAAAACTAAAATGGCTCTTATGGTAGTTAACTAGTTCGGATCTTCCAGTAAAACTGCAATATTTCATAAGAGCAAAACAAATGAATAGGACAAATTCAATGTGTTCAGCAACTAGTCTTATAAGAAAACTTTATAAGATACATACAAGATGCCACAAGGAAGCATTTTATTGAGTCAATCATCTTTTCATTTGAAAAGATTCCATTCAAGTGGGACCAATCAATTTCTCATTTCAGGAAATGATGTCATATTGACGTTAATGAAACTATTTGAGCCAATAAGAGAGAGACACATATCATCTTATAAGTTTAGCTTATAAGAATTGAGAGTTCTCAAACGGAGTTATTGTTGCTATAAATTCATGAAATACTTATCTATACAAATGGGGTTCCCACTGAAACTCCCCACACATAATAAAACAAAGAATTCTCCCACCCACGACAAAACAAGCACATCCATGACCATAAAAATACTGGCACAATCAGGAATAGCACACTGCCTGATGCATGTGCAACAGCCGATATACATGCCTGACACGCATAAGACCAACAAGTTTTATATCAATGTAATCAAATTTAGTAAACAGTCTCTCATAACACTTTTCAACTGCAAATACTTCTTGAATACTTTTGTGATTTCTTATTTGCTCAGCGTGTACTAGTGAAACAATTTTGGCAGATGTACGTATTAATCTTGGAATTTAAGATTGACAAGAAATAGAGCCTGTGTTATTTCCTACACTGGTGTTCAACAAGTACATCTCCGTGCCAAGCCTTGGCAATCCACTTAGAACAAAGACTTGAAAACGGTCATCACTTCAGTCAAGTCTGAATACGTATTTTTCTGCTCATTAACATTATAAAATTTATACATAACAAATATAAATTTTTGCTTGTCTTTTTAATCTTTCTTCAAAATCTAAATGCACAATTACTTTCTTCGTATAATAAAAAATGCAAGTAAATCATTCGTATATGTTAAAAGACTCATGCATGTGAATGCAATGCTGTTGGCCTACGGAGTTCTAATATCAGGTGCTAATACAAATTCGCTTCTAAACTCACACTCAGGGTACACATCTCCAAACTTATAAGTTGGAGCTTAGCAGTGCCGGACCATATAAGAGAACTGCATAATGAGATGACTATGTACTCCCTCCGTCCCAATTATATAGGCTTGTTTACTTTTTCACAAAGATCAAGAGAAGTTATTGGAAAAGCAAATTCTACAAATGATTTCTCCATTATACCCTTATTTAACTAAAGTAATTATTATCACTAAGCATATTAAATAAGGTTACTTTGGTATAAGGATAAATAATAACTCCTCAAATTAGAAACAAGCCTATATATTTGGGACAACCAAAAAAAGAAAAACAAGCCTATATAATTGAGAAGGAGGGAGTAATTGTTTTTTATGCCATTAGTGTTACTAGGTTTTCTCAAATCTACATCAGACTTCCTGTGGTTTCTTTAGTTTGTTGTCAAGTGGGTTCATCAAATAATGTAGAGGTGAAAAGTATTACTCCCTCCGTCCCAATTATATAGTCCACTTTGTTACTTGGATTAAGAATTGTATTGGAAATATATACTTTGCAATCCGCGTTCCTAATTTACCCTTATTTAATGAGTAGGATTTAAAATTCATAGTTTTAATTAAGTATTAAATAAGGGTAAATTAGTAAAATAATGCAATTTTAGACTTCTTAATAAAGAAATGGGAGTATATAATTGGGACACCGCAAAAAGGCAACATGGACTATATAAATTGGGACGGAGGAAGTATATAATACAATTGGAAAATCTATGCAAAACTGGCTAGTTCCAGCGAGGTACCAATGGACCAACATATTAGCTAAACAACAAACCACAAGAATGAACGGGAAGGACACTACATCTTAAATAGAATGGACGATAGTTTTCACAAGCTTCAGAAGTTGACTTACCTCACCACGGATTAAATCATCAATTTTCAAATTGCCTTCCTTGGGAACTCGAAATCGATAAGTATGCGGGGTGCCCTTGTCCAGCTCCGCTTGCACTTCATCATCTGTCGCAGTAGCCCATTTGCCAGTATATACTGGGGGCAGCTGTTTTAACTTTGCAATCTCCTTCATCCTCTCCAGCTCCTGGTATATTGTTTACAGGAAAAAGAATGCCAAATATAAAAAGACTGATGAAAAAGAGCACCGTTCATCTACCTGTGACACATCATGCTATCATTAAACTAAAAGAAAACTAGGAGGAACAGAAGCAGAAAATACTGTAGATGGCTATTTCAGCTACATGAGCTAATTCAGTAAAAATTAGCATATTTCAAAAACTGGATTCACAATATAGACAATTCATTTAAGAATAGTAATGGATACAAAGAATCAAAACACATTAAATGACCTCGTTTGAACAGAAGCAGCGATAAACATGACCAGATTGCAGCAGTTTATCCGCATATTGTCTGTAACGAGTATTTCTTTCAGATTGCCGGTATGGACCATACGTCCCACCAACGCCGGGGCCTACACATTATACAGGAAAATGCAACAAATATACACCAGATGACCAATAGAAAGAAAATTTATAGAACAAAAGAAAATGGTTGGACAACCTTCGTCCCAATCAAGACCCAGCCAGGAAAGATCTCGAAGCAATGCCTCCTCGGACTCCTTAGTGGATCTCTCTAAGTCAGTGTCTTCAATTCGAAGAATAAATTTCCCGCCTTTCGACCTAGCGAACAAGTAATTGAAGAGAGCAGTTCGGGCACCGCCGACGTGGAGATTCCCGGTGGGAGAGGGAGCAAACCGCACTCTAACAGAACCGCTCGACGGCGAAGTTGATGATGCTGAGATTGAAAAGCCCCTGAACACTCTAGGCCGAAAAAATGTCATCGGCGGCGCCACCTCCGGAAGTACCCGGATTCGGATTCCCCACCATGGCGTCCGCACTATACTTCCCATTTGTTCTTTAGCTGGAAGAAGATCCTCCGAGAGGGAACGATAACGATAATCCGCGATTTGCCGAGCAAAGGTGGCGTTGGCTGGTTGGGCTGATTTCCACAATTTCAGCCCATTGGGCCTCGTTTTCTCACTGAAGCCCATTTATAGGTTGGTGCGGGCCCATTTTCTATGTTCCGGATTCTCTTCTCGCTGTAACACTAGATTAACGCACGGGAAAATACAAAATAAAATTATATATTAATATTAGTAGAAAATATTAAGTAATGTATACTTAATCATATCGATTATTTTATTGTTAAATAATATTTATTATATTTTATTCGATATAGAAAGTGAACTCAGTAGGATAGTTAAAAAACCCGTCAAACCCGATACTCGTGGTATACACGACCTTATTAAGACATAGAATACCAGACTAAACAGATAATTATGTCAGTGATGGAATAAAGAAAATTCAACTTGAGGTGTGTCGGGGAAGGTTATCATAATTTTTACCCATACCCGACCCGTTTTATCATTTTTAATAAAAAAAAAATATTTACTAAAAACTCTAATGGTTTGAAAAGTAAAAAGATAATAAAACTTATCAAGAAAACTTACTAATTTCAATCGCAATCATAATTCCATCTTAGGAACACCCTCGTGTTTACAATACTATTCATTAAATAAAAAATAAAAATAAAAATATATAGATATATAAATGAGCTAATAAATTTGTAATTACCTGCATGGACCCGTGTCCCATTTAAGTGGAGATGGGTAGGGCGATAAGACAAAAACATTTTTTATGGATAGGGGTAACAAGTATAACATACTCGATCCCAACCCAACCCATTATCATTCTTAGACCTCGAGAAATCAAATATTTTATTTCTCTATGACTATATCGTAATGAGAATTTTGTAAATTATGAAATGTTAGTTAAACCATATTTATCCATATTTATTATGTACAAAAGAAGTAACATGATAACGATTCAATTTAAAAACACATAAAAAATAATTAAAATTAACACATTAGCTAAGAAGAAAATAATATAATCCAAATTAGGAAATACTTCTTAGATAATATATATAAATTAAAAATATTTTTGAATGCAAAATAAAAAAACTTGTTAATTGATAAAATATCGAATATATATATATATATATATATATATCACTACTATATAAAAGAGCCAATTTCGTAAAAAATATGCCGAGATTTCTGAAAATACCCCTGAAATTATTTGCTATTCTCAGCCATACCATCTTACCTCTCGATTGTTCTTCATTTGTTCTTGATGAAACCACATAAGCGTTCTCTCTCTCTCTCTCTCTGTGAACCCCTTCTTCTTCAATCGATTCCTCCTCTTCAAAGTCGTCAACTACACACAAGCTCTCTCTCTCTCTCTCTCTCTCTCTCTCTCTCTCACAACTCCCATCTTTCATCAAATCAATTCGTCCGCCGGTCGATTAGGGCTCTTCTGGTCAGAAATTAGCGGGGGTTGTAAGGACATTAGTTGTAGCCAGGTGTTCCGTTTCAGCCACCATGTAAGTTGTGAGCTAGGTTTTTATTCATTAACCGAGTTCATCCTTGTTGTTTGGTTTTTCAGTTTTTAAAAATTTTTTGCTTTGTGTTTGTGGGTTAGATTGGGTTTTTTGAGCTCGACCGTGGCTTCTTCCTGGCACTTCTTGCTCTCTCCTTTACGAACAAAGTGCAAGGTATAGTATTAGAGTTTTGTTTTCGTGTGTAACCTTTGTCTGCTTGAACAAATTGCCAAAATATTCTTATAGATGCTCCCATGATTTCCATTAGCAGGTCACTTGTAACTATATTTTTCTTTATAATTTTTTTTTGCCTTACCGGAAGAACAAAATTCTACATTTATCGCTTGTTTACCACTCTGTATTGAGATTGAAAATAGATTAAGAGTTAGGAATGGAATTGGTACCTGCTCATTTACAACTTCATATGGGTAATGCCTTGATATTAGTATGTCCTACATTTTTGAGGATCTTACAGCAATATTAGACGAAGATCTGTAATATCTATTGTATGAGAAATCTTTTAGACAGTAAAAGACGCATTTGGTGATTTCTAACTAATATGCAATTGGTCGACAGAATGTCAGCCTAGCTTAAACCAAACAAATGTTAAGTATTTTGCACTTAAGAAATAGAAGACTGATTCTCTAAATAAAGATGCAAAAGTTTTTTTTTTTATTTTCCTTTTTTTTTCTCCCTGAATATTTACTGAGCAAGTATAGTTTTGTAAGATTAGATGATAATAATCCTTTTCCTTTATGGCGGATTTGGTGTTTGATATCTAGAAGGAAAGGAACGTTCAATAATGCCCAAGGTTGAGATTGGATATATTAGGAAGAGCAGGAGTTTTGGGTAGGTCTGGAGACAGTAGGGATGATCGAGGTTGGACTCAGCTTTACTTTTATGCTCGGAAAAGTGACCAGGTAATACTGTGCCCCATTTAGTGCCATTTTCCTGTGTTCTATCAATGTTCTCAGGGAACAATTTTCCTTTTAAGTTATTAGTTTTTTCAATTCTGGTACTTCTGTTAATCCTATTGTTTTGTAGATTTTTTTTTTTTTTTGCTTCAGTGTGCAATATATACGGCTGACATTCGGCCCAAAATATAAATTCACCTATTGATTTCATTGTTAGGATAATTGGGAAATTGAGGAGTGATAACTTCATAAAAAGAATGGGAGGTTTAGAAATTTGATGAATGTTTGCATTACCTCTTAATTTAGTCAATGAAATGCAAGCAGTAAGAAAAGTAATCATTTTAGCAGTAATGTTTAATTTATAAGAGTAAGGCGTTGAACAATGGCGGAGCCAGACGTTATTGAAGGGTGTGCCGGAATAGTGAAATGTATAGTATACACGACTTAATTATCCTATATATATATTTTTTTTACAAGCTAAAAAAATTTTTTCCCAATTTGTGGGGGACCTAAGCCCATGACAGCCCCTCTCTAGCTACGCTAGTGGCGGTGAAGGATCCTGCTAAGTTTTCTTGAAAAGTAAGCATATCGTCTGTGGAAGAAGTAAAGATTCATCAACAATATTAAAAAATAAAATAAAATAAAAAATTCGCTAGTATAGCCATATTGATGTAAACTAAAAATCAGGAAACACAGCCTCTTTCTTCATGTTACTGGTTTAAGAAGGATAAGTTTGGCTATGAAATGTCATGGTAGCTCTAGAAGATATGGTTCTTCCGATGTTTAGCTCTTCCTGTAGCTCTGATAGGGCGCCTCATGTAGGTATAATTTTTTGTAATTGTTTGTTTGGAAAAAATGGGATTTTGACAAGTAGGCTGCCTTTATTTACGTTGAATTTGTTGGATTTTATAGGAAATTTGGCGATGGGCACTGCTTCATCCATGTTGACTTAGTATGATATTGAAGAAGTTCAAGAACACTGCAATAATCTGTGTAAGTAAGCTTTTTGTTTATTCCAGAATCTTGGATTCTAATCTTCATTTGATTTTTCAAAATTTGCTAAAATGATTGCCCTTTTTTTTCTTTTTTCTTTTTTCCCCCCTCATTGGACATCATTTTGGGGCAATTATGTAGTTACTCAGCATAGAAATGCAAAGGGGTTCACATCAGCAGATGAGTTTTTATTAGTACCAGAGTTTGCAATGAATCCACTTTCTCAGGTAAACTATGTGAGCATCTGTGTAGAGTGTAGACTGTATAGTTTCAAAATAAGTTACTATTCATAAATTCCTTTTATAATCATAAGCGAAAGGTCTCTTATTCTAAAAGAAACTATTGTTGTACTGTGAAATAACTAATTTATTACTGTTTTCAATTTCTGATCCATGAAGAAAATAATGTACTGTAATCTTACTTTTATTTACTTAACAAGTAAAATTTTAAGCTCAGCAAACATTTTCTTTTGTTGGTGTTTGTGATTGTGATATATGTATGTTTAACCGTTTTTTTCTTTTGGATGCTTACAGAGGCTTCTGATGGATTGAATTTCGAGGACTTTGTAGGATTTTTGTCAGCTTTCAGTGCTAAAGCAACCATACCCCAGAAAGTTGAGAGTAAGCTGTTAAGCCTTGTCCAAAGAAAATAATGTGAACATGCTCTGCTATTCTCTCGTTGCTTGTATCACTACCAATACATCTTCTATGTTGATTGATTAGAAATTCGACTATATAAGTTTTGATTTTTAAATCTTAATGGTTCTGAAATAGGTATGTATTTTTTTTCTGGAATCTCGCATGGTTATAATATGGCATAATGAAATTTTGGTTGTTCTGGAAAGATGAAATTCAAGAAAATTTTATTGATTGTTTTGGAAAGAGGAAATTCAAGAAGGTTTCACGAATAGATTACTTGTTTTCTGAAAATTTTGTTACAAAGAGAAATTGTAAAGCTAAAGATTCAAATTGGCGAATGCATAAGCAATTTAAGTTTATGTTATTATTATATCAATATCAATTTGGTAGGAAGAACTTTTTACCTATTTCTCATTAGCCCCCTTCATATCTTTTCTACCATCTTCTTCTGCATTATTTTGGAATTTTCTCCCAGATTTTTGTTAGCTGTGATCCTATTGATATTGGCCAATTTTGAAATTGCAAGAGATTTAGAACTATAATATATTGCTTTCTTCAATATTTATTCAATATGTTGACCTTGTTATATGTCTCAGTGTCTTAGTTATTTTCAAAGTATACGACTCTGATTGCAATGGGAAGGTATCTTTTAATGAAATAAGAGAAGTGCTTAATCATTTAACATGCTTTTTCATGTCAAATGAGCAAACCGAAGTATTATTTTGCTGCTTTTTATTGCTATTATATGATTTGCTGTTTCATTCTTTGTCGTGAAGCTGGGAATATGCTAATCTCTTTTAGCAGTATTGACTTGCTTTGGAATTACTCATTTCTATCCACTACCAACTATCGTCAAGAGATACAACCAATGGCGGAGCTAGCACAGAAGAGGGGGAGACGGTATGAAAACTCAAAAAAAAAATCATATATAAGTATTAATTTTTAAAAACATTACAAAAACCGAAGTGCATTCAAGTAGTGTTTAACAACTCAAAACCTACTACATTAGTCTAAAACGTTAGCTCAACGCGACGGTTTTTTACTTTAACAAATTCGTCTATAAGAGAACCAATATCTATTTTGCTAATAATCTCTCTTTAAATAAAAATTTTCAAACTAGCAGCAAGAAACACACCATCCATTTTGCAAAATTAATTTTTTTGGTACAGAAAACTTAGAGTTTCCTTCTACAAGGTATAATCCACATTCCAAACTGTTTATTTTTTACATGACTTTCAAGTTTCAATAATTATTTCCGGCAAAGTAGAAACACTTTTGGTGACAATATCAACAACTTAAATTAATAAAAGAAACACTAAATAAGTTAGTAAGTTTCAACAATTATTTAAATCATAACTTTTATTCAACTCAACCAACATAAAGCAATTAGGCAATTACATTAAATCATAATCTAAAGTCTAAATTTTAAATTATAGATCAAGTAATGATGATTTTAGACCGGATACTACTTCTTTAACATGAAGTCAAGAAACATATCACTTTTTGAGAAATAGAGTTTCTTTCCATTGGATTTCCTTGTCTAAGTCTAAAGTTTCCGTCTTCCAAGTTCCAACATCTAGTAGAGATAGAGAGACTTTCTTAAATTTAGAGTCAATGTTGAACTAATAAACATACTTTCAATGTCTTATAAAAATATAGAATAATAGTATTCAGTATTCACAATGTCTTATCGAATAATAGAATTATGGAACAGAAAACTAAGGGCTTAGGGCAAAATCAATTTTTGTCTTGAAAATAAAAACAATTCCCCCTCATATATATATTTTTAAATCAAAGAAGAGTTCATTTGGTACTTATGATTGATTGATATTGAGAAAATAGATTATCCAGCCTCTCACAACAATGAGATATACATTGAGATAGAATTTTCTTATAACTTAATCTCCACTGAACTGCTAACTTCAGTCTATGAATTGACCTTGTCTTTCTACATATCTATACTTGACCAGAGTTTTTGCTAGCTTTCATTCATCCCTAAGAAATTGTTAAGCTCACTAATCCATGCCTAGGGAATGTCCTCGAATTTAGTGGACGGATTATAATCTTGAATTTTGTCGATGGTATTGAGCAACAACTTGTCTTCTTCAACTGAGGGTGAACAATTCTCCCTTGTAGCATAATTTAGGGCAAAACCAATTTAAGAATTAGGGCTTCAGTTTACCTGGAAAATTAGAAGAAGAAGATGCCAACCATTTTTCTGCACTGCGCGCCTGTCCTTCCCATCGCCGGACGACAGACCGCCATTCACCGCCACTAGATCTAGAATTTGAGAGGGACAATTTGACAAGGGTTAAGAGGAGAACTGAAGAGAGCAGAATGCCAGAAGGTCCAGAACAGAAGCGAAAGAATCAAGAAACAATCGACCGAGGAGAGCAAAACACCAGAACAGAAACGAAAGAATCAAGAAAACAATCGACAATAGAAATTCCGGGCTCTGGCTTTCTTTCCCCCCTTCTCCCAAGCTTTCTTGGGCCGAAATTTCTTGCCCTCTGAGCCCAAGTGATTGTCCCCCAAGCCCACAGCTTAGAAATATTTTTTTTTTAACTTTTACAAGGTAATGGGCCGAGACAGGGGTGGGCCGCGCCCTAGGATGACCCCCCCTCTGTCTCCGCCATTGGATACAACAAGCTAAGCATTTGTCTTTTGGGTCATCAAAAAGATGTAAAACAACATATACTTAGCTTCTGATCCTTGTCAATTTATGCTTACATGGAAAAATAATGTCCCTTTATGTACATAACGTTGAGGTAGAAGATGCACTAAGATGTCCTTGATTGGAAGATCAAATAAGGAGCTTGCTATAAACTTCTTCTGAAATGGTTGCGGTAGAAAAGTATCTGTAATGTCAACGAGATACTGTTCCTCTTCAAGTTTGGGCTAAAGAAAGTTGCGCCACTCATCAGTGAAGCATTGCAGAAAGGGTATTTTCTACATGTCAATTTGAAATGTCAATTTGAATTCACTTTGTTAGTTATTTGAAGCAATATTTTATTTCTTGTTTGCAAATATATTCCATGCGAACTTGATGAAACGTGTAACGCACGTACCGTAACTAGTATATATATAAAGAGAATAAGAGAGGGAATCAGAGAGAAGGATAAATATTATATTTCAGACGAAGATAAGAGAGAGAATCGGAAAGATTGAAACGAAATTAAAGGGAATAAACCCTAATTCCCAAAATAAGAAGCCACTGGATAAATAAAAGAAAGAAAATTTTGGTAAGGAGGAAAGACAATTGTATAAGGAAAGAGGAAAAAATCTAAATAAGTATTATTGGATTTTTTCTTAAAAAAAAAAGAAAATAATCAGATAAACTGCATGGATGCAACCCTAATTCCCAAAATTAGAAGTCATTGATAAAGAAAAAGAGAGAAAATTTGGTAAAAAAGAAAGACACATAAGGAAAGAGGAAAAAATAAAAATAAGTTTTGTTGAATTTTTTCTTGAAAAAAAGGAAAATAATTAGATAAACCGCATGGATGACCGAAGATGTAAAATGTCCACATTATCTTCAAAAAAAGTATTTTTGGAGGGAAAACTACAGTACAATTGTACCGCAGACTACTTTCCCATTAAGAATATAATAATAATATATAGAGGAAAAAATCTAGATAAGTATTATTGGATTTTTTTTCTAAAAAAAGGAAAATAATTAGATGAACCACAAGGATGACCGAATGATGTAAAATGTCTACATTGTGCCCAAAAAAAGTATTTTTGGAGGGAAAACTACAATACAATTGTACCGCAAACTAGTTCCCCATTAAGAGTATATATATTAGTGGTAAACACTTCTTACAATTAAATCCCATCATAAAATTAGAACAATTACACTATATGTACACAAAATTCTTACAAAAACTATGTTACATACACTATTTTTGTTCACCTAACCCCATGGGGCTAGATTAAAGTCTCTCCCATCTTATATGGCATGCCACATGGGCATCTCATTCATTCACCAACTAAAAAGAAAAGGGAAAAGAAAAGAAAGCCCTCCCCTCTCCTCCCCTCTGGCGGCAATGGCCGCTGGAGACTGCAACATCCGACGGCAATGAATGCCGCCAGAAGTTGTAGAAAAAATAGGGGATTCCCCCCCCCCCACCATTCCAGTAGCCGGATCCGGCCATTTTTCTTCTGCTGCAGAAGAAAAACAGGGAGTTCTCCTCCCCCCATTTCGGCAGCTGGTCCGGCTACTGAAATGAGGCAGGAGAACCCCCCATTTTTTCTTCTGCTTCCAGCGGCATTCATTGCCGCCGGGAGGGGGTTGTTTGTGGGTGTGGCGGTGGGGGTGGGGGTGGGGGTTTCTTTTCTTTTCCTTTTTTTTTTTAGTTGGTGAATGAATGACATGCTATATAGGATGGGGGAAGACTTTAATCTACCCCCATGGGGGTAGGTGAATAAAACTAGTACATGGCAAAACACGACTTAAAATTCACCTATCCTAATTTTGCAAACTCACTTTGTAAACACACTTTTGTTAAAAAATTATATACAAGACTTTTTCAAATTCAAAAGAAATGAGAGAGTTGGAAGGTCAGACTCTTGGGATGCAGACAGACAAAGGACCATACTTGTTTCATTAATAATAATAATAATAATAAAATTTATAAATTTTATTATTATTATTATTATCATCATCATCATCATCAATCACAAAAAAAAAAACCCTCTACTACAATTAGTAATTCCTAGAATACTAGAGATTCTCTCATAATCACCTAAGCTTATCTCCTTAATATTATCCATTAAGGTTAATTTTGGTACTAAACGTTTCAATTTAAATTAAATGTTTCAATTTCTTACAATCTGGTACTCATAGGTGCCATGTAACCTCACTGCTTGCTTACTTGCTTTAAGCAAGCATTGTTTGAGGAACTATCAATACATGAACACGATTTATCAAAAAGACTTACTGTGTAAAAGTTCCCCATTACAGGGCGGTACAAAAGAGAGAACAATGGACGACCCAAAGAAGCATTAAAGGCTGAAAATAGAAAGGAAAGGATGTAGCTTGCAGATAATAATCTAATTAAAAAAGAAGCTAGAAAAACCGATGACATAAATATCAATTTACTTTAACCTAAAATGAAACTTTCATTGTTTGAGAAAGGAAATATAATAAGTAGAATACTTCCGTCATAAGACACTTTACATCTATATACCCTTTGGAAAAAACTTCAGTGCTCCAAGATCACTGAAATTTTATCATTTGTATTATTGGTGGCCCACGTAAACAACTCACACCCCTCCTATTAACACCAATTCACGTGCTTGCCATAATTAATCATCAGATTGCACTGAAAATTTTCACAAGCATCTTCATGTTATCAACATTTGCGTTAATTGATTAATTAATACAAGTTAATTATTGTGTTACTAATTAATCACCCCGCAAATAATTCAGTGTTTATCATCAATTTGTAAATACCAATTGAGACACCTCTTCACCAGCAAAGTGTGCACTGGATGAACACCAAACATCACCCGTAATGAACTGCATCCACGACTCGTCTTTATCTTCTTCTTCCATACAAGCCGTCGATGATAATACTAAAGGCACGTGAAATGGGGAAAAAATTGAAATGAAAAACAGAAATTAACCAAAAAAGGAAAATATTTTAGTCGGCAAATGGCATACACACGAAATTGAAAAAAAAAAAAAGTGAAAAAAAAGTTGAAACTATATAAAAAAAGTAAATGGAATTCAAAGGAATGTTAACGGTGTTAATGTGAGGGGGTTGGGTTGTTTAAATAGGCCACCAATAATACAAATGACAAAAATTCAGTGACTGAAGCACTGAGTATTTAGTGTTCTTAGAGCATTGAAGTTTTTTCCATATCCTCCCTACCCTGAAGCTAAATTGACTGAAATTATTAAACCCTTGCTTCCGTGCTAAGTAGGTGAAGAAGTATGTTGTTGCAGGACTGTTGGGATGATGGAGAGCTCAGATCTTTCGTCCAGCTAATTTTTCACCTGAAAGAATCACGGTATCTGTCACATTTTGCTTTCACCAGAAGAAGATCTTACACTATTTATTTGGACATTTTCTCAGCACTCAAAATTTCTTCCCAAGAGCTATCAAGACAGTCTGTCCTCTTCACTGATTAAAGGATATAAAACTCTGATTGCCGTTGCTCACTTTGTTATATATTGTATATCCGCACGCTCTCTTAGCCATTCAAGCACTTTTGCTCCTTCAAGTACCTCTTGTACCTAAGCAACATCACATAATGGAGAAACATGAAAAAACATTTTCTATATTGAAGGTTGCTATTATATGCAAGAGGAATGGTTTTCACAGACCGAGTTGCATGTCACTAAGCAAGTTGTCTCGTGAACATGTCACTAAGCAAGTTGTCTCTTGAATATACTCAATAAAATAAGCGTCATACTTTTTATTCAATCTATTAAATAGACGTCAAGAACATAAAATAGCAATATGTTGAAGTTGATTAAGTTTTAAATGGTGAACACTTGATAGAAATTGTACATGAATAGCAGAATTTGCAGTAAATAGTAATATTCAACAAGGCATAATGTAGACATAAATAGTAGTTGAGAATTGCAAGATAATGCTTGCAGTAAAAGCTGAATATTTCATTACAATATACAAGTTGATTGAGTTTTGAATAGTGTAATAGATTTATTAATAATAGCAATATTAAAAGTGGATCTGTAAATGTGCGTTTGCATGTGAACCATTGGTATTTGAAGACCAGATGAAATGGCTTTACCTGTTCTTTAACACGCTCCTCTTCATATTCTTGGTTATGACGTTTGAATTCAGCAATTGAATTCTCGACCTCCTTGACCAGCTCCTCTGTTAAAATCTGTACAGCAATGGGGACGTCATGTAAGTCCTAATTGCAGAAAACTAGACTGCTTATATCAAAAACTTTCCAGCACTTCCAGGAGGTGCCGCCACTTGGAAGACTCCTGGAAGTGCCTTAAAACTTCTAATACTTATAGAGAGGTACATTCTTTCCTAACAGGATAGTGTCCTCAATCAGGTATAACCCATCGAATCCCAATAGGTAAATTTTATTCTCTAACTAACAAGGTTCATTTACATTCGATATTTCAGCTGAATGGCTAAAGTTGAATTTCACAAGGTACTCTGAGGAAACAAGAAAATATCAAGATGAGCTATTGTCTTGTCAAGCAAAAGCAGTAGTTATCAGTGAAAGAATGCTGGGAGCTAAAATGAAACATAGAGAAAGATGCTGATTGAACTGAAAGCGCAAATTATTTTCATCACTTGAACATCTGGTTTAACACAAATATACACACAAACTGCTCACAGCAATGAAAAAAGAAGAAAAAGTTGGATGAAGAGTGCATCAACAAGAATTATACCTGCAAATTTTCCCGTTTGAATATGTCACCAACAGCTAGATTCTGCTTTATAATGGTTGTTATATTTTCTTTTTGGCTTTCCATGAAATTCTTCACTGCCTTTGGACTTGATAGAGATGCCAGCTGTTGTTCGTTAAGTCTCGTATTGGCCTACATAGAAAAAGTAATTTAGTGTTCCTATCTATTATATGGTTGCAATGAAGTTACAGGAAGTGCTG